>JAYMTP010001912.1:0-21733 GCA_036897365.1 Geranium brycei
TTTACACTCAAAACTAACTGAAACTTAACCATTTTGTCTAATTTGACACTAAACCAAAACTAATTGACCTTGAAACACAGCTTTTAAGTTAACTGTATCCGGCTGCAAAACGTGTAAAACTAACCGTACCTTTGTGACATTTATCCTTTATTCTATAAAGAAAAATGTTTGAGGGCCTCAACTACAAAATTCATACCATTTCAACCATGCACAAAGTATAAATTTCGTTACTCAACATACACGAATTAAACAACATATAAACAAACTATGCAAGAAATTTCAAGAGTGTATCATTTTATCACTGAAAACTAATTCGCACAAATTCGTTCATACCAAATCTGAAATGTTCCCGAGAAATTCCAAGCATACATTTCATACATATAAGCATTTTTATAAACTAATTAGCATCATGGAGATATAATTAAAAATTAAACAAAAATTTTAATCATACATCTACAATAATAATTAACTTAAAGTTTTAAAACTAAAAGCATGCATCAGAATAATTCAGAAAAATAAAAATAATCCAAATCCAACTCATACAATACACTCCCTACACTTGAAGTGCACTGTCCCGATGCAGCACACAAGATTAGAAATAAATATAAAAGTGTTCCAAAATCAATAAGGCTAACAATAAAGTATGAGTGAAAGAAATATCAAAACCCAAGAGATATTGTCAAGGGTCGTCCATGCTTCTAGTCCACTTCATCCAAGGTCTCCTCCTGTTCTAGGGCATGCTGAGTGATCCTTACAAAAGCACATATGTGCTTCACGTCTTCTCTCAGTTTTGCTAGCCTCCTCTCGATGTTGCTCAGTTGAGTCTGCTGATTTTGTTCAGGACTGGGAGTCTGCTTCTTCTTCTTTGGCTTTTCATTGATGTTGTCCTTTCTAGTGTTATCCTCTTCATTATCTGTGTGTCCTCAAAATACACATAGTAAATAAAATTTTGTGAGTCACTAAGAAATTGTCTCGGTGCCTTCAATGGATTAAAAATTGGTGAAAGTGCTTCCCACCAACTGCTTTCTCTTGGGTCAGTCAGTCACTAAATGGATGTTCTGAGCGATGCAGGTGATGACTTCTCCACAGTGTAGGATCTTCCTCGGGTGCACCACAACATCAACGATATGTTTTATCTGTGTCCAGGAACGTCTCTTGGGTGGCCACGGGCCCGTGGCATTGGTCACGGGTCGACGCGCCACGGTGACGGCCACGGGACTGTGGTGAGTGGCCACGGACCATGCAAATTTTCTCCCTTTCCTCGTTTACCCTGGTCACCAAAAATTAACTTCCCTTTGTTAGTTTATTAAACGAAAAATTTATTAAAAAGAGACGTAAGATAAAACTAGGAATACAAAGAAATAGAAGTGATGTACTATTTATTTCTAAACATTCGAATTTAACTTTTTTAGTTAATCAGTGAGTCGAAAAGGTTAGGTTAAGTTTGGGATTTAACAAACATAAAATAAACATGGAAGATCAAATAAATAATAATATTCAATTTAATCTAACACGGGTCGAGGCAATGAACAATTAAATAATGAATTTAGGAAAATAAATTAAATTAAAAATATGCTTGTTGGTGTTTCTACTTCATGGCAATAACGAGAACTCCTATCCTACCTAGAACTCCCTTTCGGGTGAATAAAAGGTCTTTCTCTCCCTAAGCAACCACGCTATCCCTACTCAATGATTTAACCGGTTGAGAAACATTACGATTTGTGAATCCTCTAACTTTCGATGTGTGTCACATATGGTCATTACTACTGTGTTAACCCACTTATCTCTAGTGAGGATTCAAACCCGGCTTTTAATTATCATTTCCATTTACTAACTTCCCTCCCGGGTGAATGTGTTATTGTTGTTGTTGTTTTCACGTCATATATTGTAATTTTGATTCCTAACAGCTATTTATTTCTGATTTATTTGCAGGTTTTGGGGCACGATATGAAAGCGGCCTGTGAAAGCGTCAACAAGATGAACCACACCATTGATTCAAGATCGTTTAAGGAGGCTTGGGAGAAGGCGAACAACGAAAGCCCTTAGCCTCTAATTGCAAAACGTCTGTAGACATACCTCAAGATCTTACAACATAAATGCTCGAATCACCTGAAAGTTGTACATTATTTATTTATTTTATTTATCAACCTTCAAGTATTTAATTTTTTTGTAATAATTAATATTAATTTTTGTCCTGTTGCAAGTAGTGATTCGAGAGGAGCTGAAGGCATATATAGTTTCCCACCGCATTGACGACCCTGAGACTCCAATTCACTCGATGACTGGCGCTGAAGAGACTTGTACCATGGAAGATCCATCAAAAAGGCCTTTGTTTGTGAATCCCATGGGAAGAAACATTTGCGGTTTCGGGTTGCAAGACCTGAGGCCGACGATGACGAGATAGTGTGGCACGAGTTCCTCCTCCTCAACTCCTCCCGAGGTTCTTACACAACTATAACAGGTGAATGTTGCTCTAAAATCATAGGTTGAAGTGTTGACGGCTCAGCAAGAAGAGGCTAGTGCTCAGGAAGAAGCACTTCGCAAAAAGCAAGAAAAGACCAATACTATGACGAAGTTCATGTACAACCAGATGTGGAGTGCAAACCCGGATATGCCTCCTTTCTTTAGCAACATTGAATCATAGTTTTCTTATCAAATTTGTGATTGGAAGACTAAATATTAGTTTCGGTTATATAGATTATAATTTATTTCTTTTATTTTTAAATTTTATTTTTCAATTTACCACTAAGGACTGCACTACGCAGGCACGCCGTTCATATAAGGACGGTGAGCTTATGGGGCACACTGCTACAATAAGGACGGTGGGCTTACGCTGGAACGTCATTACTATTAGGATGACAGACTTACAGAGGCACATCGTTACTATAAAAACGACAGATTTCTAGGTGCCCGTCGTCACTATTGGTAATGGTGAACGGCGCTATGGACGGACAGTCGTGATCCTTCTAACGGCGTCTCGTGACGGTTCACCTTCAGTATAGGACGACGGACTTACATAAACACGTCTTTAGAGTAGTAACGGTATACATGGTTCACCGTCATTATAGTGATGGCGTATGTGGTTCGCCGTCACTACATTGACGACACGCTTTTCACTTTAGGAGGTGTTACGCGTCCGTCCTCCCTATAAAAAAATCTGATAATGTATGTATCATGAAATTATGTTTGTTACGAAAACATGCATCACATAAAGTAGATGTACCTAAAATAGATACACTGGCGTGAAATTATTGCACGAATTGAGGGGTTTAAAATTGAGAGTATTTTAAACAATTTATCTCTTTCCGTCCGTTTTAATAGAGTTTACGTAAGTAAAATAATTGAAGGTTGAAACATGCAAAATTATTAAAATAACAGTTAAGACTTACAAAAAATCTAAACTTGATTCTTTGTTTTAATTTTTGCTATTATCCATTTAAATAACACTAGCGCGTACGAATATATTGAATACCAAACATCAAAATCCACCCCACTTAAAATAAGTTAAAGTATATATTAATCAAAATGCTTTTCGTACATCTATTTATATATGATTGGGCGGCATTTCTTTCCGTATAGTATATGAAAGAGAAATTTGTGTATAAATATTAGACATGTTATTGGAAATACATTAAGAGTAATTAATTGTAGCATTTGAAAGATGTGGAAGCTGAAGGTGTCAGAGGGCAACCCCAACGATCCACGGCTCAAATCCGGCAACAACCACATCGGCAGGCAGTTCTGGGAGTTCGACCCGAATCTCGGGTCCCCGAGAGAGCGAGATCAAGTGGAAGCAATTCGGGACGAGTTTACGAGGAATCGGGAGCGAGTGAAACATAGCTCTGATCTTTTAATGAGGCTTCAGGTATGACAGGAAATGAATGTTTGTGTTTGTAGTGTTTGACTTTGATTGGTCCAATATGGTTTTGTTATATTTGTATGTGTGTTGTAGTTTTCAGAGGAGAATCCAAACTGTGAAGTGAAGAAGGCAAAGAGTGAAGAAGCGGTGGAGGTGAGATTGAGAAGGGGATTGAGGTACTATTCAACTCTGCAGACTCAAGATGGGTTTTGGCCGGCTGATTACGGTGGTCCTCTTTTTCTTTTGCCTGCTTTGGTATGTGCCTTAACTCTCTCTCTATCTTCTTTACTGCCTTCCCATGGAAATCTATATATTTATTTATATAGATTAATGATCAAGTTAAGGGTTGTTTGTCAACATAAAATTATTGACTCTCACGTTCATATGTAATTGTACTATTAATTATTAGACAGCCATCTCCCAGAGTTAGTTTAATACGTACCTATTATATTCTTTTTATTCTTATCAAGACTATGAGATGAAGGTAGTATATGAGGCACACACTTTCACTTTCTTAAAAACAGCTGTGAGTTTGAATCTTACTTAATGCATGAGAATGAAATTTTGGTAAAATAGAAAAATTGGGTTATTGTTCTAAATTAAAAAAGATATCAATATAAGTGGGTCGTTCAACACATTAATTATTGCTCGAGTTCAGCACGACAATAAATTCTTACTAGCGGATTTTAACATATATAATTAGATTTTGGGATTCCAAGTAATAATTGAACTAATAAATATTCTAATTATCTTAATTATAATTATAATCAAGGCTCTAAAAAAGCTAGGCATTAATTAGGGACTAATCGGAGATTAATTGAATTTAAATTTCTTATTCTTTTAAATTTTTATTAAAAAGCTATTATACATACACAATTCTAATATATATTATATTTGTTACATTCATATCATCCAAAAACAATAAAAATATATATTAGTATAAAGTATTTTAATTTTTGGCATTTTACATTTTTAATTTCTTAAAAATTAATTTTGGAAAAAAAAGAGAACATAAATCCGCTTAGGTGTGCCTAATTTTGTCTAGACCAGCCTAGCCGACTTGATATGTCCGACTATGAGAAATCGGGTCGATGTTCTTGAAATCTCCGCCTTGGTATCGCCTGGCCCGATATTCAAATTATATTATGCAATCGATGACGGGCTTCTTTGTGTACATTATACAAAATTATTTTAAAATTATTTTAAGTACCCTTCTAAATTAGTACATTGACATTTTGTATACAAAAATATGTACTATATAAGATAATTAATTAACAAAAAAATATATGTCTTAGAATCTTCTTAGATGAAAAAGAATATTGTAACTACATGACAAATTACAAAATAGACGAGAAACCTAAATTCAGTGGTGGATCCAGAGGCACCCGCCCTCCTTAGCCCGAGAATTCTGAGAAAAAAAAATCATTTCCCGGAAATTGGATATGCCATGAAATATACAAAAGTTGTCCAATAAAACAATAAAAATTATTTATCTTAGCGGTAGGGGTACCTCATTTTATTCAAGAGGTCCAAGGTAATTATGATAGTTTATTCTTACTTTATTTGTTGGTTCATATAATTATAATTATTTCTTATTAATTATTGTTTTATTAGTTAAACTATTTTTTGTTAAAAATTTTGTTTAGTCTATTATAATTTAATAATTTTTGAATTTTTATAACGAATTTACGTTGAGATTAAGTTCAAGGGTTGATCGTTTAATAAATAAATCAAACTCGAGCCCAACATATTAGAGTTCGTTAGACTCATGAGTCGTGAACCAACTCACTTCGTATTTATATATCCATGAAAGTTAAATTTAAACTCAACTAAAAAAATAAATATTCAAGCTCGAATTAATTCTTGTTACATGCATCACGTAGTTATTTTATTATTAAAATTATTAATTTTAATTAATTAAATTTAGTAATTATAATTTTTTAGTATGAAATTTTGTCTTCCAATCAAATTTCTGATCCGGAATATGTTTGTATGAATATATTTCAAAATAGGAATTGAGAGTAATACTTAAATAATAAATTGGATGATGTGAATTATGATGGTAATAATGGTAGGTGTAAAGATTAATTACAGTTTGATGATGTGATTTGGCGATTAAATGATGTTGGTATATATGTACGTACACAGGTGATAGGATTGTATGTGACCGGAAGTCTGAATGCAATGTTGCCGGTGGAGCATCGACGCGAGATGTGCCGATATCTTTTCAATCATCAGGTAGGTATATTTATTTATTATTAATTCCCAATCCCAACTATATTTAACAATTATCACACATAATAATATGAATGAATACCAATTCAATTCTGTGGCTGCATCAGATATAGAATTAAATTAGTCTTGTGGTTGACATATGAAATAGATGGATTTTCATAAAAATGTGTGATTGATTAGAATAAAGATGGAGGTTGGGGATTACACATAGAAGGGAGCAGCACCATGTTCTGCACAGCTCTTTCTTACGTCGCTCTGCGACTGCTCGGTCAAGAAATGGACGACGACGCCATGGCCATGACTAGAGCAAGAAACTGGATCCTCCACCACAAGGGTGTCACCTACATTCCTTCCTGGGGAAAGATGTGGCTTTCAGTTAAATTACTACTCTATACTTACATATATATATATTTGTGCTTCCAAATTCAAACTAAAGACATAGACGTAACGTATAGGTACTTGGAGTATACGAATGGAGCGGTAACAATCCTCTGCCTCCAGAGTTATGGCTTCTTCCCTACTTTCTTCCCATACACCCTGGTAAGCCTATTAATAAATTACCTTATAATCTTATATATATAATATAATTGGCATAATAAATATATAATTCAGGTCGCATGTGGTGTCACTGTCGGATGGTGTATTTGGCAATGTCATATTTGTATGGTAAGAGGTTCGTAGGTCCCATCAAAGGCATCGTTTCGTCCCTTAGAAGAGAGCTCTATCCCATTCCTTATCATCAAATCGATTGGGACTCTGCCAGAAACCTATGTGCCTCTGTCCGTATTTCCATCTCTTTATTTATTAATTACATTTGCATTCAAGTGAAGTGAAGTGAAGAATTTAATTAACTTACAGGAAGATTTGTACTACCCTCATCCAAAGATACAGGACATACTGTGGGGTTGTCTTCACAAAGTGGCAGAGCCACTTGTTAAGAGATGGCCTTTTTCTAAGCTAAGACACAGAGCTCTCTCTATGGTCATGGAACACATCCACTACGAGGATCATAGCACCAACTACATTTGCATTGGACCTGTCAATAAGGAAAGGAAAGTGTACATTATTTAGTTGAATATTAACCAGTTGATATTGTTGCAAATGGTGATTAAATGTTGGTGCAGTGCAGGTGTTGAACATGATCTGCTGTTGGGTGGAGGATCCAAATTCAGAGGCATTCCAGTGTCACCTTTCAAGAATTAAAGACTATCTCTGGGTAGCTGAAGATGGAATGAAAATGCAGGTACCATACATATATATATATATGTATTTCTCAATCACTTAATCAAAGTCAATTTGTGATGATGAAGCCTAAAACAAACATATGTAATTACTGTTAGGGGTACAATGGGTCACAGTGCTGGGATGTCTGTTTTGCTGTCCAAGCAATTCTTTCCACCAAGCTTGTTGATGAATATGGTCCAATGCTCAAGAAAGCACACTATTTCATCAAAAACACACAGGTAAGGTTAATCTACTATTTATTTATACGCAAACATTTTATCATCTGAGAATATCATATTAATGGTTGTAGGTTAGGGAAGACAGCCCTGGAAATCTAAGCAAGTGGTATCGACACATTTCAAAAGGCGGATGGCCTTTCTCTACCCCCGACAATGGCTGGATTGTCTCAGATTGTACTGCTGAAGCTTTGAAGGTACCAACCAACCACTACATCATATTTTGATTTCTTGACACCCTAGTTAATTACATATGGTTTGCAGGCAGCAGTAATGTTATCGACAATGTCATCAGATGTAGTAGGGGATGCAATAGCAAAGGATCCGTTATTTGATGCTGTTAACCTCATTTTATCCTTACAGGCAAGTAAGGATTCGTGTTAAACTCCAATTGTGCATTATAAAACACTTTTCATTCTGTACACCACAGAACAGCAATGGAGGATATGGATCATATGAGACCACAAGATCCTATGCATGGTTAGAGGTAAACATACTATTAACTCTTCCCCTAACCTAAATTAGTATTACTAATTAATATGGTTTCAATCTTGATCAGATGATCAATCCGGCAGAGACATTTGGGGACATTGTGATCGAGTATCAGTAAGATAGATGATCAAACTCTACAAAATCAATAGAGGACGGATTTTAAACAGTCAATAATATATGTATCATGCATGATACAGGTATGTAGAATGCACCTCATCGGCAATTCAAGGTCTAACAGCATTCATGAAAGCGTATCCAGAACACAGAAGCAAGGAAATGAGAAGTTGCATTGCAAATGCGATAAGCTTCATAGAGAGGATACAGTTACCTGATGGGTCATGGTAGGTTCATTAACATTGTTGTTGAATACATACACACATCACATTCCATGAATTTAGATTGATGTATGTGATATTGGTTGGGTACTATTTCTAGGTATGGATCTTGGGGGGTTTGCTTCACCTACGGCACTTGGTTTGGGATAACAGGGCTAGTGGCCGCCGGCAAGACCTACAAAAATAGCAAGAGCGTGACAAGAGCTTGCGATTTCCTGCTGTCCAAGCAACTTGAATCCGGAGGGTGGGGAGAGAGTTATCTTTCCTGCCAAAACAAGGTATACACTAATCTGGAAGGCAACAAGTCGCATATAGTCAACACAGCATGGGCTATGCTGGCTCTCATTCAAGCAGGCCAGGTATATCTATATATATCTTCATATACTTGACAAGGAATAAGAATCTTTCACTCTAAAGATTTACCATTTTCTGGTGAAAATTGGCTAGGCTGACAGAGATCCAATCCCGTTACATCGGGCGGCCAAAGTCCTGATTGATTCTCAAATGAAAAATGGAGATTTCCCACAGCAGGCAAGCCTTCAGAACCGATACTTGTTCTTATATTATGTGTTAGCAGAATCTGATTCATTTACCATTTGTACAGGAGATAATGGGAGTATTCAACAGGAATTGTATGATAAGTTATTCTGGCTACAGAAATATATTTCCCATATGGGCTCTTGGAGAATACTACAACCACTGCTGCTCCTACACCACTTAATAGCATAACAAATGTCTCCACTCCATATATATAACATCGCAACAAACAAACTTCTCCGTGCCAATACACTATAAATTGGAATCTCAACATTAAGCTCTCTGCAGAGTTCATATCATGTCTATGTTTGATTCAATAAATGTACCACAAGAAAAATGTTTTCTTTTTTATCTTTCCTTTGTAGCCATAATGTGGTTTTCGCATTCCGCTCCCCATCATTGTGCTCTAACCATGGAATGCACAAGGCTAGCTCCGGCTCCACTACTTAGACTCGTCCATAGGTTCGCTGCTATTACAAGACTGGGATCTTACATCCTCAACTTCTGATGTTTTACATACAGAATCTTCAAGCGCCTCCAGGAAAGACAAAACAGTGAACTTGTCTACAATGAAATATGATAAATTTAAAACACAACTAAATTGCTGGACAAATTACTTAAATTACAAGGTTTGATACCCATATGTCATCCTCAAATAGTGGTACAGCCATATATATGGTGTTCCTAAATAAGTGTTCAATTACATGTTACCAAAGATCAAGACGTAATGAAGTTAATATTCCCCTTTCCACAACAGACCCCGGCACTAAGTGGATGTAACCGGCTCAAACCAATGACGTTATTGGTAATTCATACAAAAGTGACTTCTTAAATTAGAAATGGGATAATTATTTTGGGATTGGAGTAACAAACTGCCATCACGAAACATGATTTGAAATAAGCAGCCACTAATATATTAGCTTCAGAGTCCCTTTAAAACTAAAAAAGTTGTCCCAGAACTTGATTTGAAATAAGCAGCCACCAATATGGTGAACGGTTGTACAAGGATTTACCATTGGGCTTTAGTACTACTCCCTCAATCCCAAAACAAGTCCCTAGCCTCTGCTTTTGTTGTAAGGCGTTCTAACTATCTTATATTAGGGATATTATTGACGATACATGCATAACTAACTTACTGAAATGAACAATAATTTTTGGACAATTTTTTTTAGAGAAATCGGACATTGATTTTGGAACTGACAAGGAAAGTACAAGATAAACCCTTATAACAACTAAAATGCATGAAAACAATGTACTGAGCATGAGCTGAAAAGCGACTTCAGGATTCTGTAATAAGCACAAACTACTTACATTTGCTGGGATCAACTCCAAACTGAGTCAAATCTATCTGTCCAGTTCGAAGTACCTACAAGCAACGAATTTACCAAAGTCATAATAAAATAGTACCATGAAAAGATCATATAAGAAAACCTAGATGGATGGAGCAAGGTTTTCTTACGTAAGTGAACGAGTCAACTTGTTGGCGAAAAGGTGGGCTTTGCAACAACTCCAATATATCCTCTGGAGACCATTGGCCCTGAAATCTCATAATCATCTTATTACAAGAAATATAATAATGAAGGATGCAGGGAACTGCAGGCTTAAGACTACTGCATACCTCTGGCAAGTATGAAGCCAAGCGCTCTTCCAAGGGCAATGTTTCAATCAACGGCATTATTAGATCAGGTCTCAAAATATCACCTAATCCCAAACCTGGTGCAACAGTCATGGGATGTAGAGTGTCACCTTTACAGTAGCAATAATGAATACGGCAATACCATGAACACACAATTATACCACACTTAGTGACACAGCATATCCTTCACATTTCTAATCACAAGGTTCATACATACTTCAGCATCACTAACTAAAATCCATCATATATTTCAGGAGGGCCACTACCTGTGTTCAAGGCCCTCTACCCATCCCTCCCTCAACATCATAAAATAAGGCACGATATGCTTTTATGGAGAAACTTTAAGAGCTTGTTAAGATTATTTAATGAAAATGACTATTTGTTATTTTTCAAGGAAATCTTTTTTGTACACAGTAGATGAAAAACAATTAAGCAAACAAAAAACTTCATAATTAGGGAAATATGATCCTCTCTCCAACTACACACATCCCATGTGTTTTTTCAGTACAGCAAGATGCATCACAGTTAATTGCCAGCTATCTTTAAACAACCCAATACTATAGATAAACTGTATAAAACAACAGATCAAGTTATCACCTGCATCTGGATCCATAGCACTATCTGCAAAATTCATAACATAGTAATTGTATAAGAGTTCAGAGAAACAAAAAAAGAGTAAAGAACCAAACAACGCGATTGGGATTTTCATTCCCTAGGGAGATATAACCTGTAGGTCCAATGCTACTCAATATTCTTTGCAGGTCCGCAAGTTTAACTGGTCCAGATGAAGAGCTCACATCACTTGATACTTCAGCACCAAAGTTAGGGCCAACCAAGTTTCCAGCTCTGGAAGTTACAAAAGAAATATAACATCAGACTAATTTCTGGAAAACCCTCTCACTCCATTGTAAGAAAAAACTAAATTCAAATGTCAACAGATTCACATAAGATAGACATAGACCAATAAAACGAACAATGTAATGAGTGTTGGAGGGATTATACCAACAATCAATGAACTACGTAATCCTGAAGTTGCAGTCAACACTATCAGAAGCAAGTACCTTTTGAGCCAAAATCAGTCATGATACTGACACAGGCAGATTTTGGCCTCAAAAATCATCAGAGTAGGAAAAGGGTTATAAGCAGTCATGATAATGCTGGTTGAAATGGTCAAGGACACTTGACAATCCATTGTTGGTACTTTTGGAGAGTAGAATTAGGTGTATAAACAAGTTTTATAGCTTAATGGTCTGTGCTTAACCTGGCAAGACCAACCCAATGACTAATGGTTATAAAAGAGATGAAGAACAGACCAGACAGTCTCCTTCAATCTCACAGCACAGCATACACAACTTCACAATATCATTCATTTGAGTACAATAAATCATATCCATAACACCTTAACATATTCTATGCTCTCATAGACCTAAGACTCCACAACTGGAAATTAACATGATAAGTCCTAAGAGAGCACAGCAGACCCAGAAAAGACACCCAGTACATTCCCACAATACTTTAATAACATCAATTCTTGCTTTCCAGAGCAAAGTGCAACGTAAGTTGTTTCCAAATCCCAGAGGTATGAGACTAAGTAGTTAACCATATCCATATAAATGTGTATACTCATATCTAATTTGGCTATCAAAAATATCATTCAATAATATCATCTAAACTCAACAAATCACAAACTGTACCAAACAAATATCAGTAGTGTACTACCTAACTACATATATATCATACACGGAAAAAGAAGTAAGCAGCCAGGCCTAAGTGCAGAGTCAGTTATAGATTATTAAATGTCATTGCTGTTATTTATTCATAACAACAAATGGCTGTGGTAAATTGGTAATCTTAAATGCGTAAGCAAATCATAATTATAATTTTGGGAAATTGAACTGGAAAGTGTATAACTCCACTTGAATTGAGATCAACCTATCTTAACTTATACAAAGGCAGGGTAGCCGTGCAAGAGTCATTGTCATCATGAACTCAAAAGCGAAACCAACTGTCAAACAGTTGGTCGAGATAATTAGCACGCTATTTGCTATCTCTAAATCTAAATTTTGTCCCTTCTAAATTCTAATCTATTCATATAATAGTAGTACCTCGATGAGATATCATCTTCACCCATGTCTTCAGAAACTTGCAGAGGAACAGATGCATCGGGTTCTTCTTCACCAAGGAACTCCTCTGCAAATGAAAAACACGCCATTTAATTTCTGGTCAAACAGCTCAGCAGCTAGAGCTCATTAGTTTTGAACCTTGAATTTTGAATGGTCCAACATTAAGTTATTTTTAAAAATTTCTGGCAGTCAATTGAGGATAGGAATAACATTTTATCAATGAAATTTCCCCTTTGTTGATAAAAAATGCATAAAGGTAGGAGTATGTCAGATTTGGGTTTTACATATCTATCATTCGCAAATCGCAATCACCCATATGGATCAGCACAAGGTGCAGTTTAAGGGGCTAAAGAAGAGTATTGACCACAGTAAACAAAAATGACAATATTTTTAAAGGAAAAGTTTCCACTTTAAACTTTTAAGCGTCAAATGATATAATTATATACACATTAAAATTTCCTAATGAAAAGAAAAACTATAAAAAGTAAAAGCATTATGCTGGTACATACATTCTTGAAATCTCCAATAATTAGATATAAGAATGAAAGATAGCCTAGCTTAGCCACATGCGAGTGAGCAACCACTTCAAAAAAACAAAAGGAAAAATTGAAGGGGGCATGAGAGGCAAGAAGTGTGTTTCAGTGAGTGAATATAGAAGTCACGGGAAAACAGAAGGGGCAGAATGTTAGCCAGTGAGAGGACACAATAGCCTATCTTATATGATGAAAAATATGTCTCTGAAGCAGCAGAATAGGTTTACAAGAACAGATAAATGCCCACAGCCAAAAAGCAACAAAAGTGGCACAATGTTGAGTTAATGTGCTAGTTGACAGAGCAACTAAATGCATACAAAAAAATACCTAATGGACGATTAATGTGGTAGTTGACAGCGCTACACAACTCGGAGTCACCTTCGGCTATGGGCTCCTGGAGAAAAGTTAGAAAATTCTTTCAGAATTCTACACATAGAGACTGTGTGTGTGTGTGTGTGTGTTCGTGAGTGTGGTGAGAGAAGAGAGAGTTATCAATAAAATGAACCTGCATCCAAAAAAAGAACTTTCTATCATCTGTATTGAACTTTAGAATGTAAACCCTTCCGGATGCTTGATTGACCTGAGCATACCAACAACACCCTCGGTAAATCTCAGCTATGAAATGATAAGTTTCTGAAAATAATCTGAACTTTAAAAAAATACCTTCTCAAAAACTGCCTCATCAGGAAATATAATCTGATCCTGTAATCCCGTCTGTTAAGGAAAACTACAATATTGCAGAAATAAATGGTGAAGCAATGGTATACAGAAAAGTTATATTGTGGTGTGCATCCACATTCCCCAAAAGAAGACGCTGAAGAGACAAACTAATCCATTTGTACCAAGAAAATGTAGAGAAGTAGGAGTTCACAAGACTTCTAGTAAAATAAAAATAGAAGCATGAGAATTAGGATACATCCTCAACAGCATTTAGAGTTCTATCCAACCACTGAAAGTGGACCAGTCCTTCCTCACCCTAACAAAGAAATGATTATAAAATTGATGTTTGCAAGATTAAAAGAATCAAAAGCAACAAGATACATATTTAAGTCTAGCGTAACTCGTATACAAGGAATGTTAACCAAAAACATATATAAAAGAACATGTTTACCATACCCTTGCTACACGAACTAATCCTTTTCTTGTATCAGGAACAACCTTTTTACCTTCCATAATCATTTTACCAGCACGAAACTCCAGCATAATTTCCTGCCAATAGATGTCTATAACATAAATCCATGCAACAATATCATACCAAACAAGACGGTAATACATATACATAACGCACACGTATGTGCGCATACATGTGTTACAGATTCCTTTGCACCAAGTAGCTATGCTATTCATTCCCCAAATATTTTGGATGATTCCTATCGTATTTGTCACAAAAAGCACAGTAATAATCAGTAACCCCCAGGGAAAATGACTATAAGCCATGCTGTTGTTGCATGGCCAACAAGCTGAATAGTACTTCAGCTACCTGTATAGTGAAATTTTCAAATACAAGTATAAGTGACGTAGGACTATAAAGCTCTAGAATTTTTAAAAAATAAATTTATTATGTGAGCATGCATATCTGTAAAAGTGTGCAGTAGAGACAGCTCTCAAATCCTCCTTGCTAACTGGGCTGTGAAAGTGGTGCAGGAAAGATACTGCTGCACTACTGTTAGCCTTTACCTATTACTATTGTGAAGTTGTATTTGCAGAACAACATTGACATGAGAGGGAACCATTGGACAGAATGAAGAAGAACCTGTTATGCTTCAAAAACCAATAATGCTATCTGGGCATATGAAAGTGAATAACAGCTAAAGTTTAGTTTATGCTACACCTACTGTTCCAGTACACCCCATCCAAGTCCTCGGCCATCCTGAACCTATACCCTCCAGAAGATTTTGTATGAATGATTGGAAAATCACAAACAGTCAATATCAAGCGTCAATGACTGTGAGGACCATAATACTAATACTAACATAACCACTGCTGAGAGCAAAGAATGGGGCTTTCGTTCGCAAGGCCCCAATCATAAAAAAATACAGCTAGCAACCCAAATAAAACATGACCCCTGTGGTATTCCTCTTTGCTTCATGATATTGCAAAGCACAAACCAAAAAGTAAGCATCACTTAAAGGGCAAATGTGTATAACAAAAACAAACGGGTAGCTATGTGTATAACAAAAGCTACAAATAGCATTAAACAGCAAAATCAAAGCTTGAGCTCTAAATTATGAAAACATGGAAGCCCCAATTGATAATGGTCCCGGAGGATAATAAACATAAGTTCCACTCTCCGTAAACAACGAATCTGTAACACCCACAACTCTAACAGAGACGCAAGCAAGGTACCTGCATAGCTGGAAAAGCGTCAGCTGCCGAAGAACTCATGGAGACACTCCAATCAATTGCGTTTTTTCCAGATTTTTGAGCAAAACCAAACTGCAAAATGAGCAATGTCAATAAAATTAACAAAAACCCTAGAAGAGAGGGAGAGAAGACAAAGAGAGATCAACATGTTACGAGGGCACGGTACAATAAAATCAGATTGTTTCTGAAATCGGTAGGTGTGTTGTGCAGAGAGAGAGAGAGAAAGAGAGACGCACCGGTTTGGAGTTCGAGGGTTTATTGAATTGAATCAGCTGGAAATTTCTGATTCCGACGAGTGGCACCAGTTTGCTTTAAATTACGGAATTGACATCCGCAACCTTTTCGCATCGTACAAATGTCAGTAGGCCCAACTTTGTGGGCCTTTCAAAATTGATGGGCCTCATTTTCATTTCAGAGGTGACCCAAACTTGATGAGCCCAATTGTTTCAGCTGCAACGAAGTAGCTGATCTGATCCTGACTGACCCGAACCGAACATCAGAGAGAGAGAGAGATGGAGGAGCCGAGCTCTGCAGTTGATACAGAGATGGCCATGGACGAGTCGAGTCCTGCTGTTCATGCAACTTGGGAAGAAATCGAACTGTCCGAAAGGTGAATTCCAGAACTTCTATTGATTTTCTTTTCAATTATTGTTTAACGAATTTTCTGGGTAGATATGTTAGTAGGAGGTAAGCATGAAATAGTAAAAAGGAGTAGAAACCAACACTATCTCATGGAAACGAGCTTGGGCTTTTTCCAAGATTTTCTTACTTCTTTTTTCATTCCCTTTTTGTTTTCTACGGAATTGTAAATTGTAAGTGGAAAACATGTGTACAAATCAAATAGGGTTAATTGGATCATAATTTAGTTTTCTGAAACTCAGCTGAGGTGAAATTTGGGTTCTGCGTTTACTTTGATTCAATATAGACGTTTCTGGAGAACATGTGCTCATGTGGACATATTTTATTTGGATTGGTTCGCTTGAAGGATTCGAGTTGCTTAAGAAAAGTTGTTTTTTACCCTATCAAAGGGTTGGTGCATGAGCAACGTCATAATTGGAAGTAGAAACAGTTATAAGTTATAGCTGTGGAGGTTATCCTGAGTTTGATATGAAATGGGTACGGTAGACCATTCGTGCTAATATTGTATTGTAATTGTTAAATATGTAGCTACCTTGTTTGTTCTATGTATGAAGAGGCAGCATCATTAGCTATTGCAATTCTGAAGCGCATATGTGACAATGGAAAAGGTGTTGAAGCTTGGGAGGATGTTCAGTTATATGACATGTCAGCGTCAGCCGGTATGGTATTGGTTCAGTCTTTGAATGCTTTGGGAAGGTATTCCAACTCTTTACGCACATTAGACTCATCTCATCTACATATCCTCTTCTAATGTTGATTCTAATTCCTGATTTTTTTTCAGTTCATTGCATCTTTTTCATTTTGAATCTGATATTGCTCACAGTTTATTGAGAAACTTTCTACGGAAAATATTTTGCTCATCTATCAATGGTGATATATATAGATTTTTTAAATCTTCTCTCTAATCAATTCTGAAAAATTACATTTTCTCCCTGAAACTCTGTTCCTGATTAGTAAACTTCTACACCTAAAAGTTCATAAAAATGAGAAGGCTTTATATTTACTCCCATATCAATTTCCGTAGGTTTTGCCGTTCTGTCCTGGAATTTTTACTTGCAAATTCAGGTTCAAATGGGAAGGACTGTGGTACACACGGCTCATTGACTACAAAAGTCTATTGTTGATGGACAACAGTTAGAGAAGCGTCCCCTCAAATTTAAGGGAATTTCAACACTTGGAGCAAACATAATACTATATTAGAAGTTAGCATACTAAAAAATATGAAATGGAACATATAAGTGTGGAAAATTCGTTGACCATCATGTGGAGGCATGTTTGCCTGTGCTTAGGGATGTTGTTGCTGGGACAGTGGGATAGGAGTTGAATTTCTCGCCACTGTTGTGTGGCCAGATTCTAAAGATATTACCTGGAAACAAAAATTATAACCTGAACGGCCAAATTAAACAATGCCGATGATGACTTAGTCACCGCCAAAGACAACTTAGTCTAGGGGCTTTCTCTGTGCGAAATGCGTAAAAATGGAAAGGAACCACCTAAACAAAGGCTGATACTAAAAACTTGTGTTTGGGTATCCAGTGGCAGACTAATTAGAGAGTTTAAAAATTAAAGAGGTCCTGGTATCATGATGAGTTTTAATTATGGGATTCATCAACTGTTGAAGCACTTATACTGAAAGGTCAACCTTTTTAGCTGTGTTTTGCTTTTATTCTTAAGTTTATCTTTACTTTTCTGTCTCATGTCATTATCGGTGTGAGATTTTGCTCACCTGCACTGCACATGTGTAAGCCTCGCCAAACTAACAAATTTGGAATTTTACCTTGAAAGCTAGCTCCTGATCTTACATGTATCCCAATACTAAAATTCAATAATATCCGTGTTTGTTAAACTCCCCTTAATCTACCCATTCACGTACATTTTATGCTTACGGGTTGATTAGATATAGCTGGCTTCCTGTAAGTGGAATTTGTGTTTGATAGGTAGGATCATGAATGATATAGACTTAGAGAGTTGTCTAGGTAGTGTAGAATTAGTATTTTCTATAATAATCAAATCATCTAGTTAAGTTAGCCTTGATTCTTCATCCTACAAACTGTTATTCCGGATGTTATTAACTTGTAATGTCTTAGTCATGGGCATTTATCATACTCGGGAGTATTGCAGGACTTCAGAAGTTTTGGTTGAGCTGAAAGCATTGTTTGGTTCTGTTGCTGCTATCCCTGTTCAAGTATTTCTGACAGGGTATTTTTCTATCCCTTTCCTACTGCTATTTCTCGTTATCAAACCCATGCAACAAGAATATGTGAAGGGTTTTCAATTCCTTTTGTCTATTGCAGCTGGGATGTTTTTGGTTGTTTGAATGGTTTTGATCTCTTCTAATTTACTTTTAATCGGCAATAAATTAAACGACAATACCGCTAGGGTGGGGGTGGAACCAGCGACCTCGTGCTTATTACATGAGATCTCTGCCACTTTACTCACAGTCTTTAGTGGTTTTGATCTCTTCTATGATTTGTATAGCATCTTAATCATGTAGCTCACTATCTTGAATGAAACCATTCAGTAGTTTTAGAAGCATTAAGAAGAGTGAAATGGAAATAGTTAGGTATGCATGCAATGGAAAAACCATCTTTTTTTTCTTTATTTATTGACCTTGGTTTTGATCTTTATCACCTTCTAGTTGAAAGCATAATCCTGATACAAAGAATTATCATTACTTCTGAAAGAATGCATGTCAATTGGGTTTCTTATATTTTGTTTTCAGGGCATGTTTTCAGATATTAGACAATTTTGCATCTGTTAGAGAGTTTCTTGAAGAGTTTTTGGGCAATTGGAGGTATGTGGATGATCATTGTTACGTTCTTGTTGGTTCGGAAACAAATATGCACCTTAAAGAAGACTGTGAAGGGCCTTTTGTCTTGGGAATTGATACTTATCTAGAAGTTGTTGAGATCTATGTTGTGAGGTTACTTGGGCAAATTCTAAAAGATGTAGACTTTGCTGTCTCATGGATTGAGAAAGCTGCCTTACCTGAGGAAAAGCGACAGGTACAACAACTTACTATTGCGCCAATATTTTTGAGCTGTTACTGGTGATTGACTGATTAATGTTTGTCTATTATCATTAGCACACAAAAGTGTACAGTGCTCACACATGCATACCCAAAATTGCATTTCATTTTACAAGTTACAAATCTGAATTAGTTTTGTTTGAATTGTACTTGATCAAATTCGGGTGCTCATTTCAAGGTAAATCATCTGAATGTAGTTATAATGAAGTCCTACTTATTGTCCATTGTACAGTTTTGTTTGAAGTCCTACTTATGATGAAATCCTTTCCTCTCTTCTGCCCCTCCTCCCGACCTTTTCAATCCCGTCCCTCCTTCAACCTCTCAACCCTCCCCTCAAGCCTCTCCACTTCCCCTCTCTCCGCCCTCGCTGCGCCACCCTTCCTCATCTTATGCTTCACATAATCTTTCTCTGAACCTTCAATCTCAACCCAGATCTGGCTTTCTCCTCCAGATCTGGCGGTTCCGGGGTCGATTCTGGTGGAGCCTATGAGTGTGAACTCGGAGCGGTGGTTCTGCGGTGGTGGGGTTCAATCGGAGCTGTTGGTGTGCCTGGTGTTCTTCGTGGTGATGACGTGCTCTCTCTCGACAGAAGCGTCGGAGAACTCAACCGGCGTTGGCCGGCAACGTCGTTTCTCGCCCACGGCCTGCCGGTGATGCTCTGCAGTGGCTTCTTCTTTGCGGCGATGTCTGGAGGTGCTGGCCTCCCTTCGCTGCTCTTTCGCCAGATTTTGGAGCGGTTCCGGCGACGCTTCGGTTACCTGTGGCGTTTTGCTTCGTCTCCCGGTGGTATCTCGGGGTCGGGGATCTTGGCCGGTGTTGGCCGGCACGCCTGCTGTCCGCCGGAGATGCTCTGCATCTCGCCGGAGTTTGGAGCGGCTCCGGCGACACTCCGGTTTCTAGTGACATAACCGAAGCCTTCTCGGGATTTGCTTCAGTGGCTTTCAAGCTTCCAATGGAACATGCTCAATGGATTCAATGTGGCTGATGCACTCCTCCACTTTTTCTCGTAGCGGGCTTTGCCCTAATGGGCCTCAATTTCAACCAAGCCCGATTCGAGTAAAAGCATCATTGTTTTCGTTATCATGTTCTTTTTCAATTTTCAATCTTGTACTTGGTAATTTATTACCTGATGTAATTCTAGCTTTTGCTCTCCTCTTAGGAGCATTTGCTAGTCATCCTCAATAAAATTTTCAAATCGCTTAACAAAAAAAAAATCATAAAGGACTTGAAACTCATAAAATAATATATCCAGAATGATTTATGCCAGTGATGAGAATGCTTTATGAATTAGAGACGGTCCCCTTCATTTGCACTTCGTACGAATATTAAATGGGTTCATTTGGTAAATTGTCTTGAGAAGGTAAAAATCAATCTTATACCATGTTATGTTCTGTCTTTTTTTTCTCTTAGGCACTTCTGCGGAGATTACACTCCCTGTATTCTCCTAAAGCCACCAACATTTCACAAGGTTCCTCCTCGAGGTCGCCAGCAGAAAATCATGAAGTTCATTCCTCTTCAAAGGAACAACATAAGTTGGAGGGATCTTCAAAAGCAATATACTTGCGTAACGGAGAGATTTATTTGAAGAAAATAGAGCCATGTTTCTGGTGGTACCGCACAGTGAATTTCAAGATTGGTAATGTTAGGCTGGCCGTCTCAAACGGGAAGTTGGTACTTGGCTGTATGTTGGTGCTCATATGTTATGTTTTTAGGAGGAAACAGGCTAGTTTGAGGAGGTATTGTATTCTCATCTCATCTTGCTGGTTTCTTTTTGTGTTTACCTAAATATGTCTGGGGTTTGGCTTGTAGTTGACATGTATGTTTCATAATGTTTAGGATGGCGAGCAGAAAAGCCATGGCCATAAAGAAGGCATTTGTAGACTTGTGGGAGCTAGCATTTTCATACCAGGTAAATCCTCTAGCTGCTGTCCAGTCTCTCCCAGCTGCGCCAGCACGTAGTGGGCGGTGACAATTGCTGCTGGCAAGCACCGGCATATATCTTCTCACAATTCTGCTCCAAGATGCAATCTAGTTGTTGGGAATTGGGTTCAAGTTGTATTTCCTTTTACAATTGAAACTGAAATGCTTTCTTGTGGCTTTGTATGATTCTTGAAGTTCATGCGTGGATAAGCATGAAGTGTGGTTTTGTGTTTTGTGTGTTCTGATAAACTAAGTCATAAGTGGCCGTGGAAGTATTTGTTTCATTTTTATTCTGTGTATAAATTTGGACCTAAAAGGATAACCTAGATACACGATTAGGGATAAATAAAGTTTATTATACTTGTAAGTCTCAAAGTTTATTATACTTGGTTAGTTCACTTTTACAACTTATTATACATATTTTAAAAGGTTTATTTTCATATAAGTTAATTATGGTTTTTACACCTTGCTCTAATACTATTACATTTTAAAATCAACTTCTAGAGTCACTTAATTGTTTTGAAAATTATGTTAATTTTTTTGTGAAATGACGAAAATACTCTTGTATTAAA
>JAYMTP010001913.1:0-21729 GCA_036897365.1 Geranium brycei
CCCCTTGCAGAAGACCCCCTCGTAGAGCCGCCCCATCCCCGCCGTGTCCTCCCCCGACTTCCACTCCTCCTCCTCCTCCCTCTGACCCCCGCCGCCCGAATATTCCATTACAATTATGATTATGTATATATCAACAAAACCAGACTCGCTCCACTTTCTTGATGATATGGGTATGTGAGGATTATGGATACGAGGGATTTGTATATATATATATAGGGAAGGGTTTGGGATTGAATTGGGAAGATTGTACTTGTGTTCTTGGAGAGTTTGAGGTGAGAGAGAGAGAGAGAGAGAGAGAGAGAGAGAGAGAGAGAGAGAATTGTCTTGAGACGTTTGCTAAACGATCCCTTTTGTGTTAGCCGGCTGTTATTGTTTTTTATTTCTTGGGTCATTTTAGTTGTCTCCCCAAGGCCACCTCATGTATCTTTCATACGCACCTTCACATCCTTTTAACCTTCGAGCACTTTTTTCGTTTTTCGTTTCATTATAATATGTTTGGGATGATGACAACCCACTACTGGAAGAAAGACTTTGAGTTGGGTATGGTCAGTCAGCTCTTCTCAGTCCATAATAACTATATTCGAGTGATATTTGTCCATGTCAGCCGGTTATATTAGACCATATATACCTGATTGATATTGCGTTGGGCGCTATGGCCTACAAACCAGTCTGGTATGGATATCAGACTAGATGTTAGTCGGGTATAGTCAGTCAGTAATAATCATACCCAAATTATATTGGTCCAATTTTAGCCGGAAATGCTCCACTATACCCGACTAACATCGGGTTCGAAGTATTTTGACAACAAATGGGATTCATGCAGATTTAGTGGTTCATGTCTCTTACGTACCATGTCGAATCGGGGACTCCAAGTCCTGTTGAATTCAGAGTATTTTTGTCATCCCGACAATATATGTTCGAATTCCACATACAGTGGATGTGTATCTGCTCCCTAACTTTAAATATAAGTATGTAATTCTACCTATCAGTTTAAACTTTTAGGTGAACTGAAATTATGTAATCATATTAGAGGTTGATTGACTTTGAGTTAGACTTCAGTTATTACATTTGCATGGAATATATATCCATGTTTTCACATGTAATATAATATGTGCTATAGAAAAGTATATATTCATCAAATATATATATTTTATATTTTATTCGAGTTTATAAATATTTTAGAACTTCAACTTAACAGACATCTCACATTTGCTAAATTTAATATTTTGTGTCGATTAAATATACGATGCCGTTAAATAATCTAAATAATATTAAAGATAGATTATGGAGTATTATTTATAAAAATTTTAATTTTAATAAATTAAGGAAACAAAATGTGTATAGAGGAAAGAGGAAGAGCAATAATGGGTAGAACTAGAAGGTGATTTAAAATAGGAGTAGAAAGGAAAGATGAAGGAACTTTCCTTGGAATTTGTATACATCTAATCGACAAGAAACATACTCATTTGTAGTTTCTTACTTGTCTTTTTTGTACTAACATTTTTTGCACCATACATTTATTCACGTATTTATTTCCATGTTATCCACAACCAACTTTTATAATTTAACTATTAAAACTAGTTGATCAATTAGTTAAGCATTTGAATTTAGCTCCAAATGTCTTGAGTTTGAGTCAAACTACGATATCTCACATTTATTCATAAGTTTTGATGAACCTAGCCGAGCTCAAATCTTAATAAATTTTTAATAAAAAAAAACTCCTATAATTTAACTATTAAAGCTCTCGTGATAACATGAGTTAAATTTTATTTACTAAAAATAAAATTAATAAATAACACGACAAACATTTAATACATTAAATTCATCGTTTTGGTGTTAATTATTAAGAACGTTGAGTGTACTGGTACATTTTACAATTTTTTTCTTTTATTTGATCGAATTTATGTTATATTAACGAAATTTATTGTCTTTTTTCAAAATTTGTCTATTGTTTAGGTTAAAACTCAATTCACCTATGGATCATCAAAGTGACTAGACGAAGACACACTCAAATAGTGCACTATTTATCCTTATTATCATTTATAATAAAATAATCTTGATTAGGGAGGGAAAAAAACCCTATCAATAATAATATATTGTTCATTTGCAGTAAAAAATACGCTTTATGTGTTGGTGCTACCATGTAAATATATAAAATAAGAAATGAGATTGCGTATCTTGAAAAACTACATGTATATGTATATAATAACAGTGTAGTATTCAAGAATTACATCTACAAAAATTGTTTTTTCCCCTATAGTTGCTTTCAAGAACACTTGCAAAGACTAGACTTAATTAATTTTTTATTGTAAGTTAGTATTTAGCAATAGTTATATGTAATTAAATAATTAATAAATATTGCAGGCCAAGATGTTTGTATTTATTTATTTTATTTGTTATGAGAGTAGGTTTAGAGGTGGCGTCTTTAGTCTTTCTGGAAAATGGCAGCACTGAGACACACAGAAACATTTCATTTATATTAAAACAATTAAACATTAAAGCTCATTGTGGATGATAATTACATTAGTAATTAAATAATTAATTATTCACAATTTCTTTTTTATGGGTCAGACTGTCAGAGTATCAGTACCGCAATTGAAAAATGTGAACTCCTCAACCAGCTTATATAATAATCTGATCATTCACTCATATATCATTTTGAACTTTTAGATGAGTTTGACTTCTAACATGATATCAGAGGTCGCCTCGAACTTGTCATTTAGTTTGGGCTTAAGACCCATGAATCGAGGGTCGTCCCGACACTCCAAAAGATAAATTCATCGACCGATTTATATAACAATCTAGACATTCACTTATCAATTTGAACTTTAAGTCGATTTTTATTGCTTTTGAGACGTGGGAGACAGAAAGGTCATAGTGGTTTGAGGATTTAGGAACTTGGGAGACACAAAAATCCATGGATTGTTGGTTATGTTGTGTTTGGCTTGTCGGAAAATTAATGATTGATTTGATCGGTTTAGGGGTTTTGTAATAGATTTAATAAGAAGAGTGTTGACCAACTCTGCAATTGGACATTTATCATGAGGACAATAGAGAGTATATGCAAGACAACAACGTGACTGTTAATTTCTACCGAATCATTTGTTTTTTGTTTCATCGGTTTCTTGATTTATTATGTGAACTTTTTTGTCTTGAAGATCTAATTAACATACTATTTATCGTATAATTTGATTAGAGTTCATTGTCTGATTTGGTCAATGTTAGTGTACGGAAGAATAATAATCCATTATGTATTTTGGAGATATGTGACACATTTTTCTTATTCCGACTTTCATTTTTTTTACAAATGACTAATCGTATGTTGTTGAAATCTGACATGATCTATAAATGAAAGCGGGTATTTTGAACATAGGTCGTGTCTTCACGCTCGTTAGTTAAGCTTTATGGGTTATTAAGGGGTGGGCATTTTAGACCTGGGTTCGGAGACCGAACCTGAGAGTCAGAAATCATGGGTAATGATCATGGTTCTGATTCTTAAATTCAGAGAATTGTTTGATTCTGGTTCGGTTTTGATTTTTAAAATTTAGAACCGTCGAGTGACTAGAAAGAACCAGAACCGATTCTAGATAAAAAAATTTATTAGTATTTTATTTGTAAATTTGTAATTTGATTGGGTTGTAATGATTAAGTTGTATCGTTCGATTTTTGTTAGAACTTTGAATAATTTCAAAATTAAAGTTTATTTATAAATCATGATTAAAATCGCCTGACCCGTACCATAGATTAACTAATTAATAAAAATTGAGAACCAACTGGTTCTGACGAATAGAAACGGAAAATCAAACTAGCGAACCGGGTGCATAATCAAACCGGCCTCATATATACTACCTCTAGGTATGGTTCGTGATCGGCTCGATTAATATTCTTTCAAGAGTTGACCGAGTGACCATTACATCAGAACAATTTTTAAAATTGACCAAAAAATCACTGAAAGATAGAATTTGGGTAAGAGCGGCTTTCTTAATCCGCAAAAACTTGAGAAATTCTATTGACTCAAATCTCCTTGTTTATACTAAGATTCGAACTCAATACATCACATATATTAAATGAGCTCATTTACCATTCGACCCAACTTATGTCAGTTAATTTTATATCTTCTCTATCCAACAAACATCTTGATTTGACTTGACTGAATTTTCTTCAAAATTCATTTGAACTTGTTATGATGAATGTGATGTGATCTTGATGGTGACTAGGGCTTGAATCTTGATTCTTGACCATTGTGATAGCTTTACCTATATCCCCAAATTCCCAAGCTATCCCTCTTCAATGAACTCACTTTCACCAAAACACACACTTTGGCAGGTCTTTCCTGAATCCCCAAATGGCCCATTCCCTCTCACCCTTTTGCTCCCATTTCTCTCTTTGCTCATTCATGAGACATGATGTGCCTGCTTTTGGCTTTGCTCCCTCCTAATTCTGGGTTTCTATTTTAGGAAAGGTCATCATGATATGTGCCACTGACAACAGACAATGTGGGAACTATGCAAAAACCCACCTCAATCCCATTGATCTGATAAAACCCAATTGAAAATTGAATTGAATTGGATCAGATCAGTATTGGGAACTTGAGATTGTTTGTGTGCTGCTACAAGCAAAAAAACCCTCCTCTTTGATTGTTTATTAAATGCCATTTTTATTCAAATCCCAATGTAAATTCCCTTTTTGTTCCTTCCCCTTTTGTGTTTGGTTTATACTTTATACTCACTTAGATTCAAAATATTATATCTGTATATTATGATCCAAAATATATATAAACTCTTTTACCCTTATATTTTCTGTCAAAATAAATCATTCAATTCAATTAATTATCATTCATCTAATTTTGTAACCTTAAGGACATCTTTGTTGTACTGCATTGTTGATATTTCATCATTTTTTTGTCAACTTTCTGTTTTATTATATATAAAACTTTGGCTCTAATTCTCATTTTTGGAGACAATGTGATTGATCAAGACTAGTCTAACATGTCATAGTCTAAGATATGCACAAACATTTCCTTTTTAACTCCTAAAATTATTGGATGTGTCACATGACTTATGTGGCTCTAATGCTAATGTTTGGAGACATAGGAACATGCAATGATTCAAAATAAATTATTATTCCCATTAGTCACTTATAAATTCTTTATTAATTTTCAATTAGTTCACAATTAGTCTCCAAAAACCTTATCTATGCACTTAATATATTTTCTAAAACACTTAAAACTTGACTAATTTGACCCACCACCATGCATATATAAGAGAACTGGTCAATGAATGAATTGACCATAAACAGATCACAAAAGATAAAGATTTGCTAACATTTGGGTTCTTGAGAACTATAAACTTGGTCAATCTCAATGACCTCACAAATTGAGCTACAAAATGCTATTGCATAGTGCAAAAGAACCTAAAACCAGAGCTAGAGTTTAAACAAAACAAGACATAACCTCAACAACAACAAAAAAATACTAACTAGCAAATCCGAGTCGAAGCTCCAAATCCAAATCCTCCTTGTTGTGATGATCTCTGATGAAACCCATGTTGAGATTGAGGTCCAAATCCAACCCATTGTGAGTTCTCTTCTTCACTTCCCTTCCATTATCAATGTGGCAACACTTGACTTTTGGCTTGACCTGTTCTTCACTGCTAGGAGGTGAAAATGGTGGAGAAGATTTGGGTTTGGTAATTTGTGAGTTGATATTGGCAAGTTTGGCCCTTTCTCTTCTGTGGACATTCATGTGGCCACCAAGAGCTTGAGCTGACCTGAACTGCCTCTTGCAGAAGCTACACTCAAATGTGGTCTGACCCCAAAACACTTGTTGGTGATGCTCTTCATGGCTTTGTGGTGTCAATATTGACTTGTTGTTGCTGCACTTTTGGACCTTCACCATTCTTGCTTCTCTGCTCCACTCTTCAGGGGTGTGCACTGATTTTCTATACATAATGCTGTGAAATAAATGGAGAGAGAGAGAGAGAGGGAGTGATGTGAAGTAGCAAGAGAAGCTATAGAGAGTGTTTATATATAGAGAGTTGTTGCTTCAATTCATGGGCCATTCATTATCATAACTTATAAGATGATGAAATTTGAAAACCCATCTGACAAAATATGCTGTAAATGGATATTCTTTGAAATGGGTAGTAAGAAAATTTAGAACTTTTGGTGTTCCCGCAATTGTACGTATTTTCTGTAGTTTTTAAGAAATCGTGTTTAAGTCTTAGTCTCAGACTGGATGGGTATGAAAATATGAAATTAATGTCTAAATATAAATATAACTTGTTATTATTGAAACACTAATTTAAGTAAATGTATTTGCAAAGCAGAAACATGATCCACTAGTTGTTAATAAACATATCATTAAAGTGTATTAAAGAGGTTTTTAAATTTCTGGATCCGCTACCTTATACAAAGATATAATATAAGTAGATCTTAGTTTACAAATATCATATTACATATGAAATTGAAATCGTATATGGTAATATATGTTGTAAATGAATATTTTAAAATGGGTAGTCAAAAAATTAGAAGACCTAGGCTCCTTTGGTTCCTTTGGTCTATCGATGTCAAGGTCATCGAAAGAAGATCCCAAAGCTATTTTGTCGCTCAGTATCTCCTCTGGAGCTCCTGGAAGGCCACCCATTAATGAGAATTTCAGTTCCTTTGTTCCTGATGATTCTCATATTATTGATTTCTCAATTCCAAGTATCTCTCAACCCGGCTCCCAAGACATGCCCAATCTTCCGAAACCACCTAATCTTCGAGATAGCGTCATTCGAATATGGGTTTTATGAAAAATTTGGGTTGTACAAGGCTCGCACAGACTGAAATGATTCAATCCATCGAAGCTACAGAGGACGAGAACATGGCCCAACTCACCGATTCAGTTGTAGGAGATCTCGTCATATTGTTTTTTTTTACCTGCAAATCTATTTTCTCATGTAATCCTTAATTTATGTATCTCCCTAGCTCTTTTTCCCCTAGAAAATTAAGTGTTACCATTCTAATAAATTGCCTCTTTTTGCTGATAAAATAAAATAAGAAATTTGACGCCTTCGTAATCGTATCCTTAAAACATTTCTCAAGAAATCACGTACAAGTCTTATTCTCACGCTGGTAAATATAAAACTAATGCCATAACAAGAACAAAACTTGATATTACTCCTGCAAAATGTCATATTCGTAAAATAAAACACGATCAATGGAGTGTCAAGTACATATATCATTGGAGTGTACCAAATAAATTTCAAAATTTATAAACCTGTCACTACATACAAATACAATAATGCAAGACACATGTAATGTGAAGGGGGGGTTTGGTTGCTCTTGAATATCCTTCTTTATGGTTTTGGGTGCATATAAAAGTACTCTTTGAGGCTTTACCTCTACATTTCCAATGTATATAGAGTGGCCACCTTATCATTCCATTCACTTGTACTCGTTTTCTTTAGCTGCCTTTAATGTACTGTTGAGAACAAAACAAACCCACACTGTCAAATTTTGAACCGATACTGAATAGGAGCGTCAGTATCTTTGTCTTCAAGGTTCATCAGAGATCGGTTCAATTTCAATTTCAATGTATTTTAGTAATTAAATCTAGCTCTTGGAAATTTTTGCTAATTATCCTCAAGAAAACTTCAAATTTTGAGCAAAAAAAAAAGAATTACACATAACCTGATTTTTCTATTCAAGGTCGAAGAATAAGTGAAAAACATATGTAGTAAAAAAAGTTCCATTGCCAGATATCCTAACCGCTGGACGACAATGGATTATTTGATGGTAGATAATGATTTTAAGTTAGTATATATTATACTAATCATGATTATTTTTGACATTCATGACCTAATTTTCAAGCCCAATACAAATCCAGCCTTGTTATTTGATGATGAGCAACAGTATAATTTTATCATCAACCACCTCAACTATTTCATATGAGAAAAGTTGTGCAGAAGCATAGTAAAGGAGCAGAAAAGTAAGAAAATGGCAAAAACGTGTCGTATGATGCATACTATACTATCACATTGTGTACTTGGTTAATTGCAGAAGTTAAATCATTTCTGAGTAAAAATTATTTATAAAAATCTTAATTTATTAATTTCATTATTTGTGTACGAATACATACATTTTGCACAAAAAATCGAAGTAGACATCACCATCTCACAAAAGTGTGAGAGTATACAACACCCTTTTGCTATATATACTCATGGTTAAAATGCATAACATGTTCTCATGTGATCAATCAATCATACAAAATTTAAAAGACATACAAGCAAGTGTGTATATATACTCATGGTTATAACTTTCAGCCTTCAGGAGTTTTCAACAATACTGTCATACAAGTACGAATCGAATAAGATGGTATCGAACTGAAACTTTGACCTACCTGAACGATTCATGGTAATTCTATACACGGGTTTTTTTTCTTCTCGTGCTAGGGTTTTCTGTATCTAATCGAACTAGAGAATCCACGATGTTTCATATGAGTGTGCCTATTCTGTAATGCCAAAAGGCCTATGTTTTCTGAAACTGTAACCTAGGAGGAAAATACAAAGTTATGCAGCAAATCCCGCTAGAAGACGTCAAATGCTCCCTCCTTCTTGCTGCCCGAACGCGCTGATCCTGCAACGTGAAATGCAGATGGAAATAGATGTATAATACGAGTATCGCAAACATACAGGGATCAATTGCTGGATGAAATAAATTCCTCTTGCTGAAAATTAGATCTTTAAACTAAACTGGTTGTGTGGTATTCGACTTTTGTAAGCAGAGTACCTATCTATGCTTATTGCAACAATTCAGTGTGAATTTGTTTTCTTTTGCACAAGTTAACGACGCCTTTAAAAATGATTTGAAAAATTAAAATACTCTTCAAAGTTAAAATAATAACAAAATTGCATGTACAAATATATAGGGAAAAGTACACTAGCTACACCAAACTAAGAGTTGGCTATTTCAATACAACCAAGTTTTATTTTTTTCCCACTTGTTATGTTTTTGGATGGAAAATGTTAATTTTGAAAGTGAAAAGACAAAAATGCCCTTGATAAATTTATAAATTTTCAAACCATGTCGTTGGTTTGAATTTTGGGTAATAGGGCGAGGCCGGCTGGTACCCAAAATCCAAACCAATGGCATGATTTGAAAATTGACCAACAGCATTTTTGCCTTTTCATTTTCAAAATTAACATTTTCCATCCAAAAACTTAACAAGTGGAAAAAAAAAATGAAACTTGAGTATATCTGAAATAGCCAAATCTTAGTTCGGTGTAGCTAAGTGTACTTTTCCCAAATATATGCATTTATCATCAAAATATCACCGTTACAGATTTTGAAAAGAATTAATTTTTAGCCATTTTCGTCTGTTCTGACGAAGTTTGACAGACTGCGTAAATGTTTGGATAGTTCATGACGAGTTTTTGCAGTGATGTATTTAAAATGAAGCGCTATAGACTGACCTGAGATGTCTACTCCGCTAATATCATGGACCATGGCATTGAGAGCATGGGGACTGAGGTTAGACATGTTTACTGCAGCAGCAGCATCAGAATTGGAACTCGAGTTTGAGAAAGTATGCAAGATGCTCTTCATCTCTGTAAATTGGTCTGACATGGAATATATCATCCTGAGAAACACTATATCAGATCTAATATCTTATTTCACAATGATAATCATTTATACAAGTGTCAAGGTAGATACATACAAAGGATGTGAAACCAGATCATCCATATACATTAACAGATTTATAATATATAATTAGGAGTGTCCATTGTCCTGTTACCCTAACTATTAAGAATAGGATCGAACTGGACCAGCCGGTTCTCAATATTAGGGAACCAGATTCGGACTGATGGAAGAATTCGGGTCGGTTGTGACCAATACAATAATCGGGTGGTTCTTCGGTTAGAACAAGACTGAACTCTAATGTGTGGGACTATATTTTGGTCCTGATGTATGGGCTCGATTAGCTAATCAGACCTTATTTAGGACTAATAATGCAATTTATTTACTTTGATCTAGTTTCTCGGTTTGGGTTCTGTTTTTGGTCCGAATTGAACATCATGAAACAAAAGACATTTGGATTTCATACAACGCTAAGCAATATACTATAGTTACAGGCATACACTCGAAATCGAAAGTTATACTTTAACGTTATAGACCATTTTCAAATTAATATTAGACACGTGAGGTTAAATATCAGTGTTCTAAAAAATCCCCGACGTGTCCGATTAATTCCTAATTAATCCCTTCAATCCGATTTATTTTTCGTTTAATCCCCTATTAATCCCCAAAAGGCCCTCTCCACCCGACTAGCGCCTAGTGGTTTTTAGAACAATGTTAAATATGATTTCGTACATTGGGCAAATATATATGGGGTCAGGCTCCACTCCCTCTCACGTGCAGAATTCTTACAGGGGAGCGGAGCCACGGGGATGCAAGGGCCACTAGCATATTCGCAAATTGACTCGTTATGATATTATGTTAGAATTCCGACCCACCTAAAAGTTCAAGCTATGAATAAAAGTCATATACTTGTTATTTAAACTGGTCTTTTGATTCAGATGCTTTATATATGGGAACACATTGATACCTTTTCAAAAAGACCTGCAAATTGTTAACCTTTTCTTCCATTTCCTTTGCCCTTTTCTGTCTCTCGTCGCTTGCTTCTTGTGCTACTGCATATTTTCTTTCCAACTCATGCAACAAGGCCTGTGTTCGACAGATTAGGTTAAACATGATTGGATTAGCTTAATGAAGAATTTTAATATGACTTGTTTGTTTCAAGAGGTAAACTTTTTTTCCTGTCAATATTGATGTTGGAAACACATTACCAGTGTTACCTTCAAATTTTGAACTTCTTCGGATAAACCCTTGACCTTGTCATCGTCGTCTTGTAAGGGAATCTCACGTTCTTCAACCGTTGTTGAACTTGCTACTTGAACTTTTTTGCCCTCTCTCGAAACATTAACTTTGTCAACCTTGTTTTCCTGCACCTTTATCTTCTTTTTCTTTTTTTCTTCAACGGGAGTCTGAATGCGCGGATTTGAAGAACATTGGTTAGTGGCCTATATAACCCACATCAAGAAACTTGTACAACATCAGTTAATGAAATAGGACATGCCTTGTCGGTCTTTTTCTCCGCAGCCTCCTGTTCCTTGGCAGACAATGGATCGCTCTCTATAACTGCGTTTTCCAAGATATGAATCCTTTGTCCGTTTGTTCTTAAAAGGGAATTCTGCAGGCATTATTTTGAACGTCGGTTAGTTGCCTTACACATCAAGAAAGCATAAGTTGATCATTTCAGAGTCTAAATGAAAAAAGTACAAGGCCATACTCTCATAAGAATAGATAGAATCAATATATGCCCTAATAACATACCCTTTAGTTGTTTGCTACAAGTCTTCAAATCTTCACTTCCAGTCTAGAAGGGGATTTAGATTTAAGGGAAAATGGCAAAAACTTGTTTTATATAGTATACTACTATCACACTTTTGTAAAAGGGTGTTGTGTCCTTTGTTAGTGCAAAAATGTGCTATGAACTTTGATTTTTTGTGCAAAATGTGTGTATTTGTACAAAATTAATGAAATTGCCCATGAAATTAAGAATTAATTTTTTTATAAAATAATTTTACCAAAAAATTAAATTACAAAAATTGATTATACAAATTTTAGTTAGAAGATATTTTCAGAAAAACTTAAAAATATTTAATTTTAAAAAATAATAATTCTTAATGTTTAGGGCAATTTCGTCATATTTGTATAAATACACACATTTTACAAAAAAAAAGCAAAATTCAGAGCACATTTTTCCATTAACAAAGTACACAACACCCTCTTGCAAAAGTGTGATAGTATACGGCAAGTTTTTGCCGTTTTCCCTATATTTAAGTAAGACCAATAAATATAGTACAAGGACTATAGTAGAACATATTTGGGTAGTATACTCACTAAATCACAACAACAGACTAATTTGACACAATTTGGATGATACCTGACTATTTTGGCACATTTAAAAATAAAATGAGCTAATTCCTTCCTTCAGACACAACAAGATTATTCTTTTCGGGTCAAGCAGGGTGCTACTTATTCTGTTAAGCCCTATGCAACTCTACTAACAAGTAACCCTCAAAACGTCATCAGAACACGATATACAACGTGTCATAAGTACGAGATTGGGAGTTCTAGGCATCGCAAATTACAGAACAGAATAGTCCTGGCATGGCCTAAAAAGGAATAACCTTGCTGTCTGATGAAAGCAGAGTGGCAAGCAATTCATTTGTTAGATGTAACAATGTTAGAAATATCAATTAACTGATAACAGATTTAAAAAGGAGTCTACTAATAATGCCTACCATCTTTGAAACTGGAAGCCCTTTTTGTGCAGCTCTTCGTATGTTCTTGTAGTTTAAAAAAACAACATGACCACGCCAGGAGGCCTGAATGTAATTCATATAATCACCATCAAGTAATTTTATGAGAAGATTGCAAAAAGGTGCCCTGCCATACGACACTTTTGCAAAAGGATGTTGTGTCATTTGTTAATGGCAAAAACATGATGTGTTGTTTGCATTTTTTTTGCAAAAATGTGTATTTTTATAAAAATGACAAAATTGCCCCTGAAATTAAGAATTAAGACTTTAAAAAAAATAATTTTAACTTCAAAATAATATAATTACAAAGTCTGATCATGCAAATTTTAGTTAAAAGATAAAAACAGAAAATAATTATTTTAAAAAAAAATTGTTTTATTGTAGGGGTAATTTTGACATTTTATAAAAATATACACATTTTGCAAAAGAAATGCAAACCCAGCACCCTTTTGCAAAAGTGTCATATAATAGGGCACCTTTTTGCAATTTTTCCTAATTTTATTTCTTCCATAGAATGAAAAAGACTGAACATGGGGGGTAACCTGTATCATCGTTGCTGCTCTTGATCGCCTTCTAAATTTAAGTTCACGACAAGCGCAGTCAGCACGCACACCTGCCTGCAGGACAACTGCAGAAGACCTGGAACTTTTAAAGGTCCTTCTGGCCGTTAATCTGCGCATATCCTTCTGAATGTGGATAGCTGCTCTTTCCCTCTTTTCAATCTTCAATTCTTTATAAAACTTGCGAGCCATTTTCCCTGAAGTCATGAAAAAACATAAACATGAAAACAATAAGTTTAAGAATGATTAATTTTAACAGCCAACCTTAGCTAAAATCTCAATGGAACAAAAAAACTATAGGCATTGTCTAAGAGGACCTAACTGTAAGTAAATTCTTTTAAGCATAGTAGCCATGATCCATGCGCGGTCCACGCGGAAGACTCACCTCTCCAATAGGTTTGTACACGGACAGAAGCTCTTCGCATGGAAAGAAAATGTTTGCGAGTGAAACGAGTTTTCATCTTCCTCTGAATGGTTTGTGCAGAGTTTTTAAGTAGCCTTGCTTTATGTGCATCTAAATCATGCATATGACCGGATCTTAAGAATACTTTTGTCTTCCCTATCTGCAAAACCAAATAGGAGTAATATAATAATATTGTGTTAACCTCATACAGCCATAATATATTAAAGGAGCTTCCTTGTACATAATAAATACATGTGTAAACTGAATACATTGAGGTCAGTGCATCTGGTTACCATAGATATTTTGATCAAAGAAAAAGAATAAGAGATTAAAGTTGAATACCCAAGTTTTAGCATAGCAAGTTTACTTTATATGCAGTACTAGTTTAGGTAATACCTGATACCCTTCAATCTCCATCTTCTCCAGAATCCATTTGCACGCAACATTTTGTTCATAGCTGCTCATAGACGCAGTTATGTTACATTATAAGAAAATTTAATCATACAGATCACCAAAAGCCACTTGAGTTACAAAGCAAAGAGTAACGAATTTATTATTTATTGTTCATTTTCTATAGTTTCTTAGGAATTACATACCTCCCATTTAATACCTCTGGTGCAAGAATAAGAAATCTAGTTAGGAATTCTTCAAATGGAATTTGAGCAGGAAATCCACCACATTTGATTTTAATTGCCTCTAGGACACCCTACAAAATTACCAATCAGCAAACTATGCATAGAAAAGGCTACATTTGGTATGCAATAATAGAACAATTGTTCTTTATATGACATTGTTTTCCTGCTTGATAGAACAGATTTTAAATACTCGCTCGTTCAAATTTTGGTAGAACTATTCTGTAGGTCAGAACATATATGTATATACACATATTTTACCAAAATAACTATATGAAACCACTAGATGACACCAAAACTGACACGGCATAACTCACATAATATAAGCCAACGTGTAATATAATCACAACAATGTTGATTTGACTGAATTTATCGTGACTTCTTTCATAGCTGATATTTTTCAGTCATTTTTTAGCTTAGGGTGATGATATTCCTAAGTCAATGACATACTACAAACAAAATCAGCATGCAGACTGACACTATACTCAAACTACCATCATAAAATCATTTTTTTTTCTATTTTATTATAGCTCACCATATGTTTGAAGGTGTGCGAATGCATGTCTGCAAGCATGAATAATAAGTCAGTATCTTCACAAAATGTTAAGCAATAAGGGTTATTTTGGTGACTTTGATCTCTGAGTTGGGCCTTAATGTACATGCCCAAACCATTGGTTGAAGTATGGATGTTTTTTAAGGAAGAAACCATTCTTGATTCTACCAACGAGAAGAAAAGAAAAAAAAATGTTGAATCAAGCATTAAATTCATTACTTTCCAACATATCAAACAGTGTGAGTGATGATGGTTAGAACTTAAAAAATATAAATAAAATGTTCTACTTACACCAGAGCGAAGTTGTCGCGACACACAGATATTATCATATACGGCAGGTTTTAGTGCATTATTTGGCTTCACGCATCTAATGTAGTGAGGTTTTGTAGAATTAAGTGTATCCATCAACTGCTGTAGTTGTAACTGCATCAGAAATTAGATCAGAACAAAAGGTTTTACCTTTTCAGAGTAGCGTGGACATTGAAATTAATGAAATGGTTCAATACAAAATTTGCCCAATAGACTATGTAATGTATTGGGTAAAGATCCACTGCATGAGAACAAGAAAGGCAGATATAAGTACCTTAAAACGAGAACCAATTGATGAGAACTTCGACGACTTGCGTGCCTCCTCGGATACTGGAGGAAAAAGGCCTGCTACAAAAGAACATTTGGAAGCACTCAACAAATCTTGATGTTCAGGAACAACATAGTCTTTGTTTTTCTCTAAAAATTGATCAGATTGATATTGAACCTGAGAAAAAAGTGCATGGAATGATAATTCTCCAGTGCAATGGCAACCAACATTAGGAAGTAAAAATATACAGAAAACACACAGAAACCATAGCTCACCTCTCCCGCATAGTGAACAATGGTAAACTCTGACCGAGCCAATTTTGGCTTGATGAAGCGTTTGTGACCTTGGAATGTCTGATAAAGCTTTTCTGAAAATGTTTCATGAGTTGACTTCGGTAAAATACTGTAAAAAGAAATTTCTTGTTCAAGTTAGAAAAAAATAAATCTTCTAATTAAGGGAAGGCATGCTGCATTTCCAATTCAAATAGCAAGGAAAAACAAAATTGCATCAAGATTAATATCCTTTAAGGAAGAATACTTAAAAGTCAGAAAGGGAAATGAAATCATACCATGCTTCATCGAGCAAAGCAATGATTCCGCCTGGTTTCTGCAAAAGTACCACGAATTAGAGACCTGTGAAAGAGAAGTAATTCAGCAGATTGTGTACTGATAGTTGAAGCCTGTATGAGCAATATAGTATAATTAAAATATGGTCGGAATATAGAATCTCAACAAGGCATTTAGAAGACATGATAGCTTGGCATTTCAGGCAATTAAATCAGAGAGTATCAACTCAATAGATCTTATTATCCACGTAAATTGGCATTTGTACTTCAGAAGTAGAGATGTCCATCTCCTAACTTGGAAACCCATTCTAGCAAATGATCGAGCAAGCATTAAATAAGTGTGCCATATTGGACATATTTTCTGCTGAATCTCATTTTGGGTTTACCATCTCGATCCATGCTTTAAATTGACTTCATATTTCTAAGTCATTTCAAATGTACTAAAAACAAATTTAGTTATTGATCTGGGAAAATATGACTAATAAAGAGAGGCTAAAATAACATATGGCTTAGTGAACTGTATCTGTAAAGCTTTATAATCTATATTCTATTCACCTCGAAAGTCATTGCTCAAAGTTTGTTTGGTACTGTCAAGGATAAAAGCAAAAGGCTACTGGAAAATTTCCAGAATGAATGAGGAATGTTGAAAATTCATCTGGAATTCTTGCAAGTGAAGTAATTTGTTATGAAATTTAAAGCCGTGCAATTTTCATATCATCGAAATATTTAGGTTGGAATGAGAACACATTTGGACTACAAATTTGTATAGGCAACAACCACGTGTGTGGGGATGCAGTGACATCATGCTACTCTTTTTAACTGCATATTTCCCAGCCAAATAAATAATCACAGTGGTCTTCCAATTGCTCCTAATAGCAGAATGCCAAAAACCAGAAGCAAGTTCCACATAAGAAACTTTTATCGAGCTAATAACAGGATGCAATAGGGATAGATACGTTTGGTAAAATCCAAAGAATAATATTAAACAAAAGAGGACAGGGCAAAACCTTCTCAATAAGATCCAGGACATCTGTATTATCAACGAACTCGATGTAACTCCAACTAATATCCTCTTTTGTGTACTCCTCTTGGTCACTCTTAAGCACATGCTGAAATCCATCACTGAACTTAGATTATGTACTGAAAAGTAGGGTTAAATCCAAACATTTAAAGTATCACTAACCTCATACCTGGTTGAAATGTTGTTGCAGCTTTTCATTTGTGAAATTTATACAAAACTGCTCAAAACTGCATGACATGCAAATTGCAAAATCAAAACAACAAAGTAAGGCTGAGAAGTGAATAATCATGCATGTAAGAACATACTCACACGCACGCCTGCATATTTATGCAATCAAGTATTACCTATTAGAGTCAAAGCTTTCAAAACCGTAGATGTCAAGGACTCCAATAAGACCTGATGATTTAGAATCTTGCCCGATAGATTCATTGATTTTATCCACCAACCTGGATATATCAGAAATAGCATGCCCATATAAGGATCCTTGTCCATGGAAAAAATTGAATATGTGGTATATCATGGTTTACAGAATCTGATTAGAACCAATCAAGAAGCTACTAGTCTCTTACCAATTAAACAAGCAAGAATATATTGTCTTGGCCAAACCATCCCTGCTAACAGCTGCACCAACATCATCAAGACTTTTCTTAATTTTATCTCGTCCAGTGACCATTAGACGCTTACACAATGCATCTTCTATTTCTTGAGGATCACACCTGGAAAAAGGGTAAGATCAACAAAGAGACACATACAGAAGTAAAAGAGCTGAAGTCGAGATAGCATTAGCTCGAGACAGACATGAGAAGTTCTGCAGTCATTTGCAGATGAAATCTGGATTTGTCATCCTTTATAACTGACGAAGGAACTTCTTCTTCCTCATTAACGAAGTCAATGTTACCAAGATGAAGGATTGCAGCAATAATTCTGAAAACTGCTTCCTGAGAAAGAGAGTATATTTCCAGTTTCAGTACACATATTTGTTGGGATTTGCTATGATAAAAGTTCCAAAACAATGATACACGTCAACAGCGAGACCTGATCCTGCTCCATTATTCCGACAATATCCATAGCTCTTCTGGTGGCAATATAATCCTTAGCATCATTTACACCAGCCAGTTCATAGCAACTGGACTGATTAAGGTAGTGAAATGACTGAGGATGTCCCAATTTATATTTCTCAATATCCTGTTAGATATATAGGTATTAGCTACAATGTTGTAGCTAAAATGTAATTGAGACGTAAGGGGCATCCATTAAAGAAGTGATCAAGCTAACTTATATACCTCTGGTGGTGCCGCACAAAGAAGGTAAAAACAATGATAGTTGCGCTCAGCATCCGAGATCTGGCAAACACGAGATCTCTCCAATAGATAAGTTCTTATGGCTGCTCCTGATATTCTTCCATGCTTATCAAATTGAATTTCAACAAATTTTCCAAAACGGCTGTGGCGGCATATTTAAAGAACATGAGTATGAACAGATTGCACAAATTCGTACATCAGATATCGCATGCTATATGAATGAGCAAGATATACGTTAATGACGTCTAATATTGTATGATATATGAACATCAGTATTAATTTTTCTTATTATTATTAGGTAGCCTAATAGCATCATATGAACCTTAGTATTTTCAGAAAAATGAATCTGTTATTTAAAGGGGTTGTCATGTGGAAGAATGTAGAAGCAGGAATCAGTGTACCAAACATGCACGTGAATGTTTGAGGTCAACTAACCAGTTAAATACAAAATAAAGATGATAATGCTACAAGTGACACAATATTAAGGGAGGACTCAAAATATCTCACCTGGAATTGTTATTTCTAACAGTTTTCGCATTGCCAAATGCTTCAAGAACTGGATTGGACTGCATCATATCAGAAGTGTACAAATTAAGTGATTTTTTTTATTGGTGGTTCAATTTTCTCTTACCATAAGTCTACTGGTAGCTACTATAACTAGAATATATCAATGAACTAACTTCTTTTTATTTTTTTAATTGACAAGTTAGATAGCATCCAACTTACTTCTAGAACTTTCTGTTCAACTGTTCGTCCTTCAGTAGAGGTGTTGCCACCCATAAAGGCAAGGTAACGCATAAGCATTTTGGTTGTTTCAGTCTTACCGGCTCCACTCTCGCCACTGACCAAAATAGAGTTGCTTTGTGCCTCATCAATCATTGCCCTGGTTAAAATTAAGCCACTTAACACGGTATACGTATCAAAACAATGAATTATATTGTAAAAGGAATGTACAAACACCTATATGCAGCCTCAGCAATTGCATAAACATGAGGTGTCTGTTCTCCTGTCGGGGCTCCCTTGTATCGTTCCATTACACATTCCTCATACAACGTTGATATAGATTTGAATGGATTGAGAGCAATAAGAATGTTTCCGGTATAAGTCTGTCATGAAGTCAAAATATCAGAAAGGGAATGCACATAACTACAGCTATGAATTGTGTTCTCTCACGAGTAAACATTAACTGATTCGGAACTGAAGTGAAGCTCATATTACATAGATTTCATCTAGTGTATATCTAGTTTTCAAATTATGCAGGATTCCTGGCTCATGCAAGTACAATAGCTTAGTCATGTCATCAACTCCACCGTCAGGACAGTCCGTATCCTTTAGATGTATGTTTGAAAATTTTGCAACCACCTGCCAACATGAAAATAAGAAAATGTCAAGGATGGAAAAGTCAAAATGCATCGTCAATTTAAGCTCGCATTTGATTTTGAATGTTGGATTGCAGGGGAACTCACAATTTGACACAACCAAAGTTGTAAGCATTTATATAGAGAGAGGATTGTTGTGTAGTCAAAATGTTGATGACATTGACATGAAAGTATAGTACAAAAAACATGAGAAAATGTCTGCTAGTTGATCAATCCTTAAAAGATAAATTTGAAAATCAAAAGAAAGACTACACTGTATTGAAGATTTAAAAGACACTAGAAACAGTAAGGTTGAGTTCACATGCTCATATGAAATTGATGCCTTAAAAACTATGATGTCTAAGCAACTACGGAATTTATCCGAAGTAGTGTTCTTATCCTTTTATTAACAAGGATTATTGTTGAATCTCTTGGAGAAAATTATTCGCGCACAAAAGAAGAAACAAATAATCATCCAGCAGGAAAAAAATACCTAAAGGCCACAAAAGTGAAACCTTATTAGACTGAAAGAAAGTAGTTCAGAATCAATCTCAGTTTACCATATTATCATTACTAGTTTCAATCTCAGCTTCATTTCCGTTAACACTTCGTACAATTCCATCAACCCAAGCTAATTCAGAATCTGCAACCCATACATGATCACCAACACTAAAGTTTGCCGTGCCCTGAAATAGTTCAAATTAATAATAGTGTAAGAGTTATAGCTTAGAGTAGTGAAAGTATCATATACGTATAAACCAATAAAGAAAAACTGTTTATGTTGCCGGGTAAGGACACCAAGCAAATACAGATATGTGCTCATGTTAATTAAAACCTAAATAGAATTTTCATCTTTTGGTTCCAACTACTTCAAATGTCTGATCAGGCTGAAATGCCTATCAATATCCAGCGGTCCACACATAACCATAGTCAAATGTATTATGAATATTTAACTTAACTGACATATTGAAACATCAAAATGTCTGAAGAACTGTTCACAATTAAAGACATATATGGTATAATGTCCTTGACGTGCAATATAAACATATGCAGAGAATTTACTTACCCTATTACTTATTGGAATTTCTTGTTTTAAAATTAAACAATAAATAGTTTCATGAGGTTCAGGCCACTTTCTTATTCTGGGCCATAAATTTAGAATACACAAGAAAGCAACTCGGCTAACTTCCAAACCAAATGGGATTCGATAATATGACTACTTCCGCACAATTCCAATCTAATCATGAAAATGCACTTTGTAAATGCACCGCAACAATGTTATTGAGACATTGACCACTTCATTTATATTAGTCTCTGAGTCTCATCTTCCTCTTATCCTTTGGCATCTTCTACTTTAATTGAATAGATTATCGGTTTCCGTTTATAGGTTTAAGCTTCTAGTTAAGTTTGTTTTCAATATAGCAAAAAATGTACATTGTTCATGATACTCTCCAAACTATTTTGCCCTTTTGTAACTATTACATCTTCTGTTCAAAGATTCTACAAACCAATTTTCAAGCTAAGATTCTAACCATTACATCAAGAGCAATGCACAGGTTTATTTCCAAAAATGAAATCGAACACAATACACAAAAAACACAAATCAACATTGTAATATGCGTAATGGATGTTGAAAAATAAGAAGGCAATAGCTCAATTACCATCTTAGCTCTCAATTCGTAGCCCGATTACATCAACTTTCAGCGATTTTCTCATCCAATGTCGAGCCAGGTTTGCGCAAATTCCCATGAGCTGCAGTAGAACTAGGGCGCAGAACCACCGGAATCAGATTCCGAGAAAATGAAATGCCGGAAAATTTTCGATAAACTAGGGCTACACAGAAATTGAAACGGCGAAACAAAAATTCCAAACAGAAATAAAATTTTATTCTACTTGATTCGTGTTCTTCTTAGTCTCCATCTTCTTCGTCTCGGTCAGGTCTTCGCGTCTTCGAGAAATGTACGGATCACAATTCTTCGAGCACCCTTCAATTTCGCCATGTTTTTGGAGATTCATGTGGTTCTCTCTCTCTCTCTCTCTCTCTCTCTCTCTCTCAGCGTGACTATTTGGCGGGGAAGAGACTGATTTGGGGGCGTTATGGGCTCAATTTTTTAAAATGACAAAATTGTCTTTTAAATATAGTTTAAATTTAAAAATAATAAAAAGAAATACATCTTTATTTCTCGCATTTGTTCTTTTAACTCGTGATCTTTAGCGCTGTCCACCGAGTCGGGTTGGGTATACCCGGCTCGGGTCGTACCCGATTCGGTTCGAGTTGGGTACGAAAACTCAGACCCGATACTCGACTCGGTTAGGTAGTCGGGTATCGGGTATGAGTCGACTCGGGTATCGGGTCGAGTCGGGTATACCCAATAGACCCGATGGGCCTAA
>JAYMTP010001914.1:0-21729 GCA_036897365.1 Geranium brycei
GAAATCGACCTAATCAAAATCAACAACGAAAACGAAAACCCGCTACAATCACTCACTACCCAGATCAACGAGACCTTGATCGTGAACGCCCAATTCAGACTCCACCAGCTGAGCCACGCCTCGCCGGACGAGAGAACAGAGTTCCTAACCTCACTAAAGCAACTCAACCCAAAAGGAGTGGTTCTCGTGGAGAACGACGCCGACTGCAGCTGCGAAGCCTGCGGGGACTTCGGCGCCGGGTTCGCAGCAAGAGTGGAGCCTCTGTGGAGGTTCCTGGACTCGACGAGCTCGGCCTTCAACAGGCTAGAGAGCAAGGAGAGGAGCTTGATGGAGGGAGAGGCTGCCAAGGGGCTGTCGAGCAGGGGAGAGAGTTATGACCGGAAGGAGAAATGGGGAGAGAGGATGAGAGAGTGTGGGTTCGCGGGCGTCGGGTTCGGAAAAGACGCCATTGACGGAGCTCGAGCTCTGCTGAGAAATTACAGCGGGAGCTGGGCGATGAAGGTGGAGGTGGAGGAGAAAGAGAGAGATGGGTGTGTGAGCTTGTTGTGGAAAGGTCAGCCTGTTTCCTTCTGTTCTCTGTGGAAAGTTGGACCCTGAAAAGTGACCGTTAGAGAAACTAGGTACCTAAGCTACCCTTTGTTCTCGACGATAGTGTAATAGTTGAACTTCTAAGAGAAAATTGCAGAAGTGTCCTGTTATATAACATTTTTGCACGACGAAATTGCCCTAAAAGTAAGAATGAAGATTTTTACAACATAAATTTGATCATGCAATTTTTTGGTTAAAAGGTAAAAAACAGAAAAAACTTTTAAAATATTTATTTAAAAACATAGTCTCGGGGTAATTTCATCATTTTTATAAAAACACACATTTTGCAAAAAATGCAAACACCACAACACCACCATTTTGCAAAAGTATCATATTATGACGCACTTGTTTTGCAATTTTCCCAACTTCTAATCAGTCACTGTAATAATCTACACTAAACAATTCAACCGGCATGAAATTGCACAGAAACATGTAACAATAATATTTACAGATTCTGATAAACACAATCAGTAACTATATGTGCCATGTTCTTATGGTTTTCTCAGGTTAGCTTCTCTGGTCTGAACATTTTTCACCTCACTAACAAAAATAGAGACTAAATCGTGTTCATCAGTCAATCCCGTACTCATGTCATGTTCGATTATCTACTTAGGAACCGTAAATCCGCAATGCGTTTCGAATCGGTTGACGACAGACGGGACAAATCGGAGTTACCTCGCGTTCGACCGCCGAGGCGCAGCGGTGGCAGCAAACCATATGCCCGCAGGGTGAGAATGCCGAAGTTTTTCTCCTCGTCAGGCAGATCACGCACAACTCTCCCTCGGGAACGTCTCCTGTTTCGTCGTCTGCGTCAGCCATCTGAGGGTCGGCTGCGTCAGCAGCTTGTTGGTCCTGTCTCTGTAGCCTCCATTCTTTCCATTTGTTCCAGTTCCTGATGACAATAGCAATGTTTGGTAAATAAGGTAAGATAGTGGTTGTTGTGGACATTTCACAATGGTTTTTTTTAGTTCATACATGTTGGCAGGGGTGCCCAAAATAACAGAACCAACCGAACCGAAACTCCATCGGTTCAGTTTATAAAATGAAAAATGATAAAAAAACCGAACCGAAAGCCGACCGATTTGGACAAGTGACTCATTATAAATCATGGATCCTTATTAGTTGGGCCTAAAAAGATCAGGCCAACAAAAAACAAGTCAAAATTGGCCCAAAATGTGAGAATTTCATGAAAATCGGTTCAAAGAAAATCCAACTGAAAACCGATAAGTTAAATAATAAGTCAAATCAGTCTAAAATGTGAGAATTTCATGAAACTTGGTTCATAGTAAACCAAACCGAACCAAAAACTGACACATTCAAAACCGAATGAACCAAATTCCATCGGTTCGGTTTCGGTTCTTATTTTCTTAAAATTGAATTGATCGGTTCAACCGAACCGTGACCAGCCCTACATATTGATCAATTCCCATGAAGACTTTGGACCAACCCTATGCTCCATAAATTTCTTTAGCTCCATCCAAATGGTTGACAACTTTAATAATTACCAAAATATTGTAGAATAAATGTCAAAACAGTTATGAAGATCAGTAAAATTGTAGATTTAATAATTGACTGAGGGAGCGGAGGGCAGCAGAGACCTAAGTTAGCGACGCTTCCTTTGTCCGTATAAAATATAAGAAATCGAGACTCAACTGATCATTCGTCTACCGTATCATAAATGATAACAAGTCAATATTGACGTGAACTTAAAAGAATAAAATTAATCTGACATTTCAATGATAGTTAGCATCACAAAAACAATATTAAAAAATATGGAACTCTTAATTCTGTTAATAAATACATTTTAAAAGGAAAAAAAGAACATTTTTTGTTTGAATTTATATAAACCAAACTCTATTGGTTTTGTCTGCTGATTAATGGCAACCATGTACCAATAAGGTAAGATAGTGGTTGTTGTGGACATTTCACAATGGTTTTACTATAGGGTAGGTTGAAGTTAGTGTACCTTGCAACGGCGTAGCCAAGGACACCAGCTGATAGCAAACCAAGAGATACACCGAAGATGAATAGTATATTCGTCTTGAAGTCAAGGTGTAATATCATCTCATCCTTGGTCATGTCGGACCTGGAAATTGTTCACTATAAATATGAGTTACACCCCATTAAGGGTAGACCGTCGAAAAAACAATCAGGGAAAAAGATACCAAACTATCCCAACTAAAGGTCATTTCCACTTGACTACACCTAACTACATTTGGGTCAGACAGCTCCACCCAAGAATTTTTTATTCTCACACCGTTAAAATGATTGGTTGGGGAAGTTAATTTAATAGTGAAAAGTCTAAAATGCCCTCGGTCACTTCCCTAATTTCCAAAACATGCCCTTGGTGGTGTTGTCGGCTGGTTCAGTGTTGCCGGAGGAAAAAAAGGGTGATCTGGGTGTAGAGCTCGATAGAGAAAAACACGTAGCATACCAAAACAACATATATGAGATCTAGATTTCACAAAAAATCATTAAAACACATAATAATCGACCAATGGCAAGTTTAGAAAATTGAGGAAGTGACCGAAGACATTTTAGACTTTTCACTTTCAACTTAACACTTTCATCAATTTTTTAACACCGAGAAAAAAAAGGTCTTGGGTGTAGCTGTCCGACCCAAAATGTAGTCGGATGTAGTCAAGTGGAAATGACCTTTAGTCAGGTGTCTTTTTCCCAAACAATTAATCATCATAAACTCATATCAGCTTTTAATCCTCACGTTAATAGGATCCAATTCAGTTAAGATGTGGTAACATGAAATATAAATTGGAACATTTTTTTCTTCAAAACAACCACTCACAGAAAATATGGAAGATCCTTGCACGACTTGATCTGAGGACTTCCATTTTTGAAATGGCAAACACCAACGACACTGATATCTTTTCCTATGGGAAGAATTTTCTCTTCATCGAGCAGACCAACCTTTTCAAAACCATTTAAATGATGATGCCACCAGTTAGATAATAACAGAAATAAATTCAACCGCACGCTGAGTGAGCGAGAATCTAATACAGTGCACATCCATAATTTAATTTTATACTCACAGGGTATTCATGGCCAAAAACCGTCTGAAGGAAGGTGTATGGAGTAGCCTCGACAGGTTGCAGTTTGTGGTAAGAAGTGATAAGAGGTAAAGGTTGCTTTGAGCCATCCATGTTCACGATAAGACGCTCGTCCCCATCAACAAGAATGAAAGGAACCTAATAAATAAGGGCAGAAAAAAAGATGATCTTATAGTAACAACATCACATAAGTCCGTTAGGAAGGCACTCAATACAACAAAAACCAATAAACCATTAAATCACAAACCCATTTAAAACTTTTCAACTTTCTCTTGGTCATTTTGTTGGCAAGAAGGCATTGTTCGACGAGCTTGGTGTTTACCAGCAACAGAATTATCCTCGAAATTACCATTTCTGGAAGTCAATTATGAAGCATGTTCTGGCCCTCTTTAGAGGGAACTAGACATCCTTCCCACAATCACCAATTCATTAAACTATATCTCTATAGAGGGATTGCTTTGCACATGTCTATATGTACATTACAACCAATACGAAGTGATTTATGTAGATAGCATATCTATAGCCATGAACAAGAAGAATTGCCGAAATACCTTTCTTAATGAGGATGATTCCTCTTTCCTTCGGGTTACAAAGATAGAACGTAAGTCTGATGTCCATCCTATAATGCCTTTCCACTCGTCGTATATGCACTTCATTGCATATAAACAAAAAAACAACGTTATGGCTTTTGACATGCTAACCAATGATCAGGTCATCAAAAAATAGAACAAGAATGAATGAAATTGGAATAGTAGCTCTCCCATATGAATAAACCTATTACTCACTCCGTTTAAACTTAAGTGTCCCATTTAACGATTCCAAAATATTAAGCATTCGATTTTTAGTGTTTGAACTTCCAACCTCTACCCTTTTGCTCACTCCCATATTCCCACAACTCAAATTGTAACAACTAACTCGAGGGATGATAATATTGGTAATCCATAGCTAATTAACTAACTAAAACTTTGCATGCCAAAAACCACATAAACTAATGGTTGGTTCATAATTCAGATAATGACTTCAGCACAAGAAGAAGCAATATTTATCTCACATCTAGAATGCAAGTACAAGACATCCATGGGATGAGTCTTCTATGATTTTCTCTTCTGTTTTCTCGGAAACTAGACACTACTATGAGGGTCAAAACCATTAGAGTTCACAATACGCTACACTACAGTAAATTAAGGGGCATTTCACATGCCATGGTGGTCAATAACTTCATATAGCACCTAATGTATAATTCCCCAGCTTCAACAACTTTTCTCAGCAACCAAACACAAAGTTATAAACACATTAAACAAAACTCCATCTGTTTTCCCTCAATTTCTCAGCATCCAAGCAGAGCAACTCATCGAAATTGACAATCTATTTACATATGCATACAGTTAGCGTTCTCTCCACAATCAAAGCTTTCTCTCATTTTCTTTTCTGTTTTCTCGGAAACTAGAGACTACCTATGAGGCCAAAACCATTAGAGTTCACAACACGCTACACTAAATTACTAATAAATCAAGGGGCATTTCACATGCCATGATGATCAACAACTTCCTATATCATCCAATGTATAATTCCCCAGCTTCAACAACTTCTCTCAGCAACCAAGCACAGAGTTATAAACACATAGAAACAAACTTCATCCGTTTTCCGCCACTTTCTCAGCATCCAAACAGAACATAACGTATAAACTCATCAAAATCGACAATCTACGTACACATCCATACCGTTAGCGTTCTCTGCACGATCACAGCCCTCTCGCCGGACTCCTGAGCGATCAACACGTCACCTCCGGCACCGGACCTCGGCTCAACGGTGCCGCGAACGACGACGAGCTTCTCGTCGGACCGATCGAGGAGGAGGTGGCGGAGATCGGCGACGCCGACGCTCGGAGCCCCGTCGATGCGGCGGATGGCGGCGGCGTTGGAGGCGAACTTGACGAGGGAACAGGCGGCGCCGTACGCTAGGGCTACGCCGAGGACCGCTCCGTCCAGGGACAGAGCCACGCTCGACAAGAAGTTCACTATCACCCTCTCGCCGGACATTGCGGTGGCTCCGGAGGCGGCTCCGGCCGATCTGGCGGCGGATTTGGCTCGCGCGCTTCCTATAGAATAGAGAGAGAGCGAGAGAGAGGAATAAAGAGTGTCTCTGGCAGTGGCGGGTTCGTTAATCTGGAGATGGACGGAGGGTAGTCTCGTCTTTTTACATCCATTTTGGAAGGCGAGTTAGTTTTGTATGTGAATTTCCGATATTGCCATTCGTTGTTGTTTTATTTTCACTTTCTCTTCCTTCTCTGTGCTATCTCAGACTCTCGGTCACGAGTCACGACCAAATCCCTAACTCTCTCGCCGCCGATCTCTGATATACCGATCTCCGGCGACAGAATCAAGATCTCGACGCGATCGTGTACTGATTCAATCCATTGATTTGGATTTTGGGATTTTTTTTATCTGGTAATTTTTGTTTTGTTTAAATTACTCCTCGTAGTTGATTTGTGGCTCTCATTTTCGTGAATTTGACGTTTTGTGTGTGTATGTATATATTTTTGTTCAATCCTTGGTTTATGGGTTGGTGTTTGTGGGATTTGATTTGATGAACCAAATGATTCACTGTTCTAAAATTAGGTCTAGCTATTCACAGTAGGAACCACGAATTGACCCTGAATTGTGTTTTAGCTACTGATGTGTTTGTTTCTGATAATCTGAAGCTTCTGATTTTGGAATGTTATTGTTGTTCATGGTAAAAAGTTATGAAATTGGAGTGAGGAAATGGATAACTTATTTGGGTTTGTTTGTTTTTGTGCAATTTTGATAATTAGTAATTGATTCAGGTGTTTTAGTTATAGGTGATGGGGCATGGAGATGAGGACTTGTTTTCAGCTACTTATGTGCTTGTTTCTATTTCTAATAGTCTGAAGCTTCTGATTTTGAAAATTTATCGTTGTTCATGGTAAAGTTATGAAATTGGAGTGAGAAAATGGATAATCTTATGTGGGTTTGTTTGTTTTTGTGCAATTTTGATGATTAGCAATTGATTAAGGTGCAAAGGTGATGAGGGAGGGAGATGATGACTTGTTTTTACTTTTTAGCTACTAATGTGTTTGTTTATGATAATCTGATGCTTCTGATTTTGAAATGTTATTGTTGTTCATGATGAAATTATGAAATTGGAGTGGGAAAAACGAATAATCTTATGTGGGTTTGTTTGTTTTTGAGCAATTTTGATGATTAGCAATTGAATTCAGGTGCAAAGGTGATGGGGGAGGGAGATGAGGACTTGCCGAGGGATGCAAAGATCGTCAAGTCGCTGCTGAAGTCTATGGGCGTCGAGGATTATGAGCCTCGTGTTATACATCAGTTCTTGGAGCTTTGGTATCGGTATGTTGTTGATGTTTTGACAGATTCTCAGGTGTACTCGGAGCATGCTGGTAAGACTTCGATTGACTGTGATGATGTGAAGCTTGCCATTCAGTCAAAAGTTAATTTCAGCTTCTCGCAGCCCCCGCCACGAGAGGTATTCATTTTTGTTCTTTAATATCTGACTCAGCAGTCAACATGGAGCATTGAATCGATTTGGTATTAGCTTAATGAATTTACAAGTTTGGAAATATTTTATATTCTTTGTTTTGACGCCATCGTTTATGAAGAGGAAATATAATTGCTTATACGTATCTAACATTGCTGTGCAAATAAAACCTCTAATTTCTGATTCTATATATTCTCTTTTTTATGTTTTTTTTCTGGTCTCTTCTTACATCTGATTCGATCATATGATTCCGGTAACCATAGCTGCAGTTGCTCTCGACAATGTGATCTTACTTGCCTACTTGCTCTCTCCGTATCGGCAATGTTTCTCTCTTACTCTTTTTGTCCAAAACAAGTGTTGCATTAGACATTTTGCAAAAATTAAGGATAGGTAGAGTTAGTGTTTGAGGATTATATCCATAAACGATTCAATGGGTGGTTTTGAATTGGGAATTGAGTGATGCTAACAACCGTGTTGTAACTAACTCATGGGAATGATGTTATAGGTGTTAAACACGACTAGCTTCCCAATAGCTGATCAAAATAAACACGAGAAAATATGACACACAATTTGAACGGAGGGAGTACCATCCATCTTATTTTCTTATAATAATGTGAATGTGTTAACTTCCCGAACAAATTTGATTTTTTCTTTCTCTTCTATACTATAACGAATTACTCGTAAAATTAGCATATGCACATTTTTCCTGTCTCTCTTATAGGCCAATCACCAATGTGTTATAAACTTCTCGTGTTATGTTTCTTGATACATACGATCGATGGCTCTTGATGTATTGCAGGTCCTACTAGAATTGGCCAAAAACAGGAACAAAATTCCCCTGCCCAAGTCAATAGCAGGACCGGGCATTCCGCTCCCGCCTGAGCAAGACACACTGATCAGCCCGAACTACCAGCTCGTGATCCCCAAGAAGCGACCAGCCCAGGCCGTTGAAGAAACAGAGGACGATGAAGAAAGCGCCGATCCCAATCCACCCCAGGAGCCAAAACCGGACGCTCCACAGCTTACCCCTCAACGAGTATCGTTCCCTCTGGTGAAACGATCGAGGTGAGACTTGCTGGTTGAAGATGTTTAGGTCTTGTGTGTAGAAACTCTACGATTCCTCTTAAATGCCTAAATTAAGTACGTGGTTTGTTTGGGTTTGTGTAATGTAATTTTGAGGTTAGTTGTTCATTTGATTTGCCTCATTGTAGTTGAATTCAGTTTTTAGTTATTTATAAGCAGTGTTCTAAAAAACGCTACTCCGGAGTGGTCTTAGTCAAAAGGTAATCGAATTAGAGGATAAATCAAACGATATGGACATTTTTAGAACACTGGTTGTAAATGTAATTTAGGTTTGGATTTAATCCCAAGTAATGATTTATGTTCTAATATTGTCTTAAATTGAGCAGAGTGTTGTAATTTTTAGTCTTGAGTTTGAATAAGTTGTTTTAATATGTTTATGCAGTAACTAATATGACTTGGTTGAAACATTTGTTTTCAAGTTTTCTGTATAACTTTTTGTGTTGTTGGCATGACAAATTATGTATAGACTAAGTCAAAATAAGACTAATATATAGATTAAATTTATAAAAAAAATCAAGGATTGATTTTAAGCATTAAAAAAGATACCAACCATACTCATGAGCTTATAAAGTCAATGATCAGGCTTTTTAATTTTTCTTTGTAATTAGATTGGTCCAAGTTACAATTTATTAATATTTACTTTTTTATAGATAGGGGCACCATAAATTATTCAATAAAATTTGGCCATTTTGTTCATAATTGAATAACAATTAAGAGTAATCAACAGCTTGTTGAAATTGCATAAAAAGATGAGAGTAACTATAAATGGACCGTAAAATCTATTTTTAATGGAAAATTCTTTTATTATTTGAAGTACAAACAAAAATCGTCATATCAAACGTCATTTGGCAATTTAATATATTTTTATTATTCCATATTGTAAGAGAAAATGTTATTATTATTATTTTAAAGTCTCAAAACTACCATTATTTTCGTGGCAGTCACGCTTGAACACATCATGTGTCGTACATGTGTTTTACTCTAACATTATTGTTAATAATCACTAATTTTAGTCCCTTCTTGTGTGATTTTTATTTATATAAATAACTTGTTTATCAGGATTTATTTGTGAATAGAATTCAAAATGTGACACTATATTACAATATAAAAAATTTGTCATAAACGAATTTCTACAAATTTTATAAACGAAACAATATTGAAGAAACTTGCAATAAAATAAATAATCCCTATTTTATTCAGCTTGAATCAAAAAAATATAATTTATGTTATGTGAAGTATCAAATATGCAAAATAAACAAATAAATATAATCTAATCATGTGGACTTTTATACATTAAAAAAACACAACCTCCCAATAAGTACCCCAAACCCAAAGATGCTTTCTCCCATTAGCCAAACTCTATCTCCTTATCAAGCTCAATATTAAGAATTTTCCTCTCTCCCTTCTCTCACATTCTCTCATGGCTCAAGATCATGAAACCACCCACCAAAACCCTAGCCAAGCCCACCTCACCACCACCTTTCGGTGGCCGATGGCCCGACGTGGACTCACCCTCCGGAGGCGGAGGGTCCTCCCATCCGTCCGCCTCGGGGGGAAGAAACCCAGAAGAGGGTTTGCTTTGGTGAGGGTTTTCAGACGGATCAGACTCAGGTGGCTCAAAATACAGTACGTGTGCATGATGAGAAAGCTCAAGCGATACTACAAGGACTTGGTCAAGGACATGATCGAAGCTGGTGCGAGCTACGAGAGTTTCCAACAAAGAATTTTCATGGAAACTTCATTTGCAGTTCCGGTAATGAGCGTCTCGTTATCATCGTATCCTTCAGATCGTGCTCGTTCTTTAATATTCTAAAGATTTTAATTTATTTATTAAACATTTCAATTTTATAAATATTTATATTTATGTTAATAGTATAAGTAATTATCTTCGCATTCTTAAATGTTAAATTAGTTGTCATAATTTGATAAATTTATTCCTTTGATGTATTATTATTTTGTTAATTTATATGTAATGGTTATGCATGCTTTCTCCTATACTATACTATATGATATGGTAATGGTAATGGTGTTTGATATTCTCGAGGAAATTGCATGTGAAAAAGGAAATCAAATGCTGAATTTTTTTTATTAAAAAAATAATTTAGAAATGTTTTTGGGTTATAGGAAATCAAATGCTGATTTTTTTTATTAGAAAATTAATTTAGAAATATTTTTGGGTTCTTGGAAGATGTGTTTGTGATTCTCTCATTGCTAAGCACGTTATAGGAGTCATGTTTTGTGTATTATTTTCAACCACATGCAATGTTTTATGTATCCCATGTTTTTTTTTGCCTTATGGCCCTAATAAAATATCCATATATATAATATATTAATGTCTAAATATTACTCAAAAAATATTTAAAATAGTGACCGAAGGGCTATAAATAAAAACATTAGCAACTTCCAAACAAATGACTTGGCACTTGTCTTTTTCTAGGGCCATGATCTGATCCATTATCAATTCTTTTTAATAATATCAATTTTTAAATGATGAAATATCATGAGGACAAAGACCACTTGTTTAACAGAAAATGACAGATTAATTAATATTATTAAGTTACAAATATTTGTTGAACATATAGTTATTATATTATTGCATCATGCAATACAGACTTCATCGGTTTTCCATTAAAAATCATAAAATTATTATGAATTCAAAGGTAGGCCTGTAAATCTCATATTGGGCCTGAGGCCCATTTAAAAAATGCAGCCAATAATAAGCCCAAATAGAGGTTTGGACTTGAGTGACGAGGATAAAAGAATGGGCTCATTTTTAGTCAACAAAGATGGATATTTTTTTGAAACTGAGAATCTATCGTTAAGAGCGACTGACATCAAGACGAATCGCCTTAGCGAATAGCAAGGGGATAAACCCTTCACCATAGTTTCAATCCATCTAATTTATCGCAAATTTAGCAAACACATGAGCTGCCAAATTACACGACCTAGGAACAAAGCTAATCAAAACATGAAAACCAAAGTTAGAAATAGTATTACTACAATCTCCCAAGATACCCCCCAATTGATTATGCAAACTCTTATCTCTCGAGATACCCTATGGTATATGGAGACAATCGGTGTCCACCATTACATGACTCTATTGGTTGCGCTCCTAGCAGACATAGGAGTTGACCATAACCCTCCAAAAATAAACCCAAACCTTATGAGGGATTTTCGATTTCCACACATTCCTCCACAAATTATTCACATGTGAAGAGTCTCATCTTCCCTAGAGGCGAACTAAGAGCATGTACGCACTTTGGACTGTGTAGCTCCCTAAATAACTCTCCCCCAGAACCACCCATCTTTACTAGATGAAATCGACATCATCACCGAAAAAATTCTATCGCAAAACTGTGCCTCAAACATCAACTGTACTTTCAGCAATTCCATGCCCGGCAATATGATCTGAACAGATCAGCTACCCGAACCCCCTCTAGGACCTGCGCGTCAACCGGTTCTACATAGGGCTGATCACATGTCAACCAAGGATTGCCTAACACAGAGAAATTATCTAGGCCCACCCTTCTCTTGACTCCCATTTACATAAGTCCCCTCGCTTCCCAGATACTCCTTCATGAATAACTTGGTGTGGGCTCTAGTTGAGCCTCCTTCATGAGTAAAGTATTTTGCTTTAAGAATTCTGACCGATAGTGTGCATGATCTCGTCAAAAGCCTCCACGCTTGTTTTCCCAATGGGATTAGATTGAACTCTTTCAAATTCAGAACCCCATTCCCCCATCTCCTTGTGCAGATATAAGTCCTTCAATTTTCTCCACATTATTCCAGCTTCTCTTACCTTTCCTTACCACCGGAACTTAGGTAGCATCTTACCAACATCATCAATAAGGCTCTAAGGCAATGGAAACACTTGCATAGCGTACTAGAAAGACACTAAAAGACTGACGTAATCATAACTTCCCTACCCGCCAATGAGAGGAATATGGTTCTCTAACAAGCAATCATCTTCTTTATCCTCTCTTTTATAATCTCCGTACTTTTAGAATCACTCTGATCCACCATGTTCGACAAACTAAAGTAAATATATGACTCTAAATTCATAATGAATCGTAGAACTAATGCTATATTGTTCCTGTGAGCCAACTCAACAAGGATGACTATTTTTAATCAAATTAAATAAACAAAACCAGAGTTTAAGTACAAAATATATTGTTAATCAAACCTTAGACAAATTATATACCTTGCCAAAATTTTAATCCTAATTCAAGACGTGACAAACATGTATTGGACACGTACCTAACCCAAAGTTGAAAGTGACACACATGTATTAAACAATTTGTGAATACCTACGTTGTCACTTTTGTCATGTTTCATATATAATTTCTTGTTTGACGGTATTCGAATTCTATATAATCCTGGAAAATTTCTGGTCAAGTAAATTTTGATAAAGAAGACTTTGTTAAAGAACACGTTAAATATTATGATTTTTCTTCAACAAGTTGTAGCAAATAGCAATGTACATTTTAGTGGATTATTAAAAACTCATTTATTAGTCATTTTAGTGGTATAGTTTGAATGTGGGGATAATATTTTTTGAGTTATTATTGATGATCGGAGTTTGTATTTGATTAATCGCTTACTCGATACTATTAAATGAGAATATTAAAAGTATTTAAGTGCGTGATCTATTTTTAATATATGATATTAAAAAATGATATTACCTAAACGAATATAATATTTACAAATGACATGGGATTAATTAGGTGAAAATATGAAGCAATTTTATCAACCAAAAATGGGTTTAAGATTAAACTTAATTTAAATTAACATGGATAATTTCTGAAAAGTTGAATTTAATTAAAATTATATATTATTTCTAACGTGTTTTAACTCAACCATTCATTTTATCACTCAAATCAATTAAAACAATTTTAATCCACACATAAAGGTTGATTTTCACCGTAATAACTCATACAAATTATACATCTACATTTTTCTCCGACTCACTTATAATTATTTAAAAAATAAAGTATACTCAATTTTCAAAATCAAACAACGAAACGTAATCTCTATTTATCGATGTGACATCACGAGGAAGATGAGGGCCAATACAAATTGATTAAATAAAACTTTATGGATTAAGTAAAGCATTAATCAATGGATTAGAGGACTAAAACAACTTTAAATCTCATAAACGAAAGTGGAAAAAAAATATCATAAGTGGGTGGTGGGTCCTACCTCTTATGTTGCATCAAAGTGGAACCAATAAATTATTGTTCCACGTGTCCAAATCCTCAGTGGTCCTTATTTTCTTAATGTGAACCGTATCTCACTGGAATACATGCAGATTCGGGGTTGCGTGAACAAGGGCATTTTCGGCATTAGAATATTGTGTTTACACTTGCGTGTCAGTTTTATAGAGTGCTACTCGCAGGTTTCGTGGACGGTGCTGTTCTTTACTTGTGTTTGGTATTTGATCTGACTTTTGTGGTCAACGATGGGATCGGGCGGTCAATATACCTCCGGATTTGGTACATGGTTGCTATTAATCAGCAGACAAAACCTATATAGTTTGGTTTGTTTATATTCAAACAAAAAATGTTGACTTGTGCTTTTTTCTTTTAAAAATATATTTATCAAGTGATTCCCGAGGTGAATTATATATTTTATTAAGGAGGCTGTAAAATTGGGGTTATATATTGGGTCGGACTTCATAACTAAAAGCTCAAGTTTATTAATTGAGTTTGACCATTTCTCAGTTTTACAAAGACCTATTTTATTTGATTATAAGTGGTTTTTTATTAGGTATTCTTAATGTTTTTTGTTAGATGGTTTGTTAATTGCGCACCTTAATGTTCAACTCGTACTACGCTTAGTGAGGGATAATTGGACTCTGGGCGAGGTGATTGTCCTATATAATTTTGATTCGGTTGCTTCTTTATATTTGTAGTAATATCAATTTGATTTTCAAAAAAAGTTTCATATTTGTTAATATAGTTTTGGTGATGCTTACTATGGTTGAAATGTCAAATTAATTTTATTTTCTTAAGCCCATATTTCTTTTTAATAATTACATCATTTCTCTATTCTGCCCAAAATCTTCCCATCTCATGCACACATCAGGGTTTGAACCTACAACCTTTCATAACAAAATGTGAGTGTCCCTTTAGGGATAATATTGACTTGTTATTATTTATAATATTATACGGAAAAAATAAATGACAGTTGAATTTTTTGATATTTGAACGAAACTTAATTTTTTATATCTTTATAAATAAATGAACTGCCGTCAAACTCAGGTGTATGTTGTTCTCCGCTTCTCTAATTCAACAATTTATTAATCTTCAAAATTATTTTGACAATTATTCCAAAATATTTTGGTAATTATGAAAGTGATCAACCATTTGGATAGAGGAAAAGAAATTTATGGGGTACATAGGGTTGGTCCAAAGTCTTCATGGGGATTGGTCAATATGTGGGTGTGACACTCAAATGTTTGGTCAATTGTTTTCTCCAATTTCACATATATGATATATTTTTATTTCTACCATCCATTAATGACTTGTGTTGGACCAATAATGTTAAATGACTATGTGACTATGTTAAATAGCTGTATATGTGACTTGCATACCAATAATTAAATATGTGATAGTAACATTTATGATAATTCAATGGCCACCACCATCATAATTAATTGCTCAATGACCCTTATTTACTATATATATAGTATTATAAATCAAAATTTTCAATTTGATGTAATTTTTTCAAGTAAACGATATATATTGTTTTAACTCAATCATGTCAAGTTATTTGACTATTTGTTCATAATTGACTAAATTAACACTTATAATATTATTATTATAAAATCAATTTCTTGTGATATATATTTTCTTTAGACGTTTCTCAAAAAAAATATTTTTTTCTTTAGAAGAACAAGAATGGCTCGACAGGAGAAAGTTGGAAGGAAAGTGTATGGTCAAGGCATGAGGTGAAAAACTAATTTATTTTATTATTCATTTATACAAGAATAAAAAATTATTTCATATGCATGCCATTTTATTCCCTCTATTCTTTGATTTTTTTTCCAAAGTAACCTGCCAAGTCCTCCACTTCACTAATTACTAATGTTGTAAAAATCACAAAAATTTTCAATTAATTTTTCTGACTAATTCTCAATTAATTCTATATAATTTTCGATTAATCTTTTAATCTGATTTATTTTTTGATTAGTCCATCAAATATCCTTTCCGCCCGACTAACGCCTAGTAATTTTAACAACATTGCTAATAACACACAACTCAAAATATTTTAAGTTATAATCCTTTGATAATATACAATATTTTATTTAACAAAGTTGGTGAATAAAAATCGAGATAGATACATAGTTATGGACTAACAATACACTACGTATATTTAGCTTGAGAAAAAGGGCGAAATCTTAAAAGGTAAAAATAATTTTTTTTATGTTAAGATAAAATAGTATAAATTATACGTATATTTACATAAAAGTACGTCGGACGTTAAACTATTTAAATTATAATAAAAAAATGTCAACTTCAGATGACACTATGGGTGACCAATAACCATCATCATGGCAATCTTACATTTAAGATCAAATATGAGAGACCATAAGCTCTTGATATTTTATTTTCTCCTTTTATGTTTGGTTTTCAAGAAAAAATAACTATAGCTTTAACTTATGGGGTCCATAACCCACTCATTCTTGCTCATGCTACGTTTAAAAATACATATTTCTTGAAACACCATAAAAAATATATTTTAACATTGAACTACAATACAAAATGAACTGAAAATAAAAAGAATATATCGTTTGAAAATGGTTGATTTTAAACAATAACCATTAAAACTTTTTTTTTTGTAAACCATCTAAAAACAAACCATTTTTATTTGAAATTTACGAGGGACAGGGGTAAGGTTGTGATTTCAAGCAAAATAAAGGGCATGATAGTAATTTCACAAAGCCCCGCCACTTTCTTTTGGGCTTCCCTTACCGCGTAATTACTCGGAGCTCGCTTTGACCGACTCAGCAGTACATTAATGAACACCAAAGACCCATAAAATAAAGACAATAAATCAATAATACACAATTTTCATAATTTTAAACCATCTTTCAAAAATAAAAATTCTAACCAAAGAATACAATTTTTTTATCGTCACGATTAATCACGTGATCTCCTATTTTTAAAATACAGAAAAGTCACGTATTTATTCGGACGGTTCAGTATCACACAATATTAAATATACGAGTGTGTGACATTTTGTCGAGTACATATGATCGAAAAATCAGATATACGAACATATGCGTAATAAGAATAAAATTAAAAGGTTTATTTTGATGTTTTATATGAAATTCGTGTTAGCGATCTATTATGTTTGTATTATAAATTGTTATGTTCATAAATTGTTCACCTAATATATTTTGTAATTTGAACATATTTGACCAGAAAATGATGCTCTCGATCTTCATATATGATTGCACGATTTCTTATAAATGTTAAAATTGTGTTAATACGTTTCTTATAAAAAAAAGTTCAGAATTCATATGAGTGATAATTAAACTAAATAATGTTGTAAATTTTTTACTTATTCAATTAATTTTTTTATTAATATTTGACTAATCTTTAAAATGCCTTGATAGACAAACTTGAGCTTTGCCGTGACAAATAATTTTGGTTCCAAATCATGGGATCATTATCCTTTTCAATCAAACAAGAAGAGTTTTTACACAAAATGTACTTCTTATTAATAGTCTCATAAATTCTATATAAAGAACAAATTGTGTAATGAAAGTAATTTAGATTTGTACAAGCGACATTTTGAACTTGGAACGAACATTAAGAGGTTCACGATACTTTTTTTATCTTTTGAGTTATTGTGCCGTATTGGTCGTTTAGAATTTTTGGTCTCTACTTGAGCTCGATGACGAAAATGAGATAGCCCTTTAACAACTTGTTGAGAACGATTCAAGTCTAGTCTAGTTCAGGGTTTATTAGAAGTAGAAAGTACTATCGTAAGATATTTACAATCAGAAAATGATTACAGACAGTTTGTTAGTGATTAAGCGTCGTTGCTTATTCGGCCCGAATTAGAGAATCCTTTGCTCGACCAATGCTCAGCATTTGCTAAGGTCTTTGAGTATATTCATGGTCATTTAATAAAATTCAACAAATTTAATGAGTGTAAATTAAAAAAACATTCTACAATATACATGACCAAAATTGAACACACGTATACAATAATTTCCACAAGCAAAAAACACAAGAAAAGCAATAAAAAAAGCAGAGAAAAAGCGAGAAACACAGTCCACAGTCGCAACCAGAGAAAAAAAAAGAGAAATTCGAAAAACGTGTGCGCACTTGGACGGTGTGTTCCTCTGATTGTTCCACTATATATATGCAAAATGCGATTCAACAAATCCATCACCAGATTCAATAAATCCAAACCAAAAGTCCATTTCCCAGATTCATCATCACCATTTCTCCCAAATCTCACACCAAAGAGAAAAAAAGGTGAGATTTTTATTTTATTTGGAGATGGAGCTGGCCGGAGGAATCATGGGTTCTTCGTCTCTGATCGAGAGATCGATTCTTGGGTCGTCGTCGAAACTGGGTTTTGGGTTCGATTCTGATTTTCGGAGAAAGCGTCAGTTTTGGGTCGGGTCTGGTTTGGTTCTGAGGAGGAGGCTTGTGGGTCCTGTGGCGGCGATCAGCGAGGACCTGGTGAGGTCTGCGGCGGCGCCGCCGGTGGAGACGGCGGAGAAGGGGGCGGTGAGGTTCAGGGTGAGGGCTTCGGTGACGGTGAGGAACAAGAACAAGGAGGATTTCAAGGAGACGCTTGTGAAGCATTTTGATGCCATCACTGATAAGATTGGGAGGAATGTTGTGCTTGAGCTTGTCAGCACTGAGGTTGATCCGAGTAAGCTTTCGATTTTCTCCATTTTTTGTGGTTTGATTGTTGAGCTTTTGATTTTTGGTTTAGTTTTTGAGCTGTGGGGTTTCAAGTTTGTTCTTTGATTTTTGTGGGTTTCTAGTGGTATTGAGTTCTGTTGATTTTTGGCCCAAATTCACCATTCTGGGATTCTCAGCCTTTTCTAATAATTTCTAGTTATCTTAAATGTTGCTAGTTTTGTCCCAAACTAGCCATTCTTGTGATGTACTGGTTGACTTTTTGTTCTTGCTTGATGCTCTGGTTTTCTAGAAATTTGATCCAAGTAATATACCTCAAATTTGCTATTCTTGATCCAAATTTACCATTTTTGTGCTCTTGTTGTTGACTTTTTGATTTTTGTTTCAGCTTTTGAGCTCTGGGTTTTCAAGTTTTTCTTTGATTTTGTGGGTTGTTAGTGATATTAAGTTTTGGCCCAAATTCACCATTCTTGTGCTTTGCTGGTTGACTTTTTATTACACCATGTCTCCATTTTTGTCTCTCTCAAATTTGTTGATTTTTCCCTTATTTCATCATTTTTGTGTTCTACTAGTTGACTTTTTGTTCATGTTTTGATTTTTGCTTGATTTTGTAGTTCTCTATGTCTTTTCAAATATTGATTGCTAATTTTGACCCAAATTCACCATTCTTGTGACCTTTTGTTCTTGTTTGATGCTCTAGTTTTCTATAAATTGATCCAAGAAACATAGCTCAAATTTGCTAATTTCCCCCAAAATTGCCATTTTTGTGTGCTAGTTGACTTTTTGTTCATGATTCAAATTTTCATCTCTGGGCAATCAAGGCCTTTGATTTTCTAGTTTTTCTATTCCCTTCCCATATTGATAGTACTAAATTTATTAAACTTGGGCACTTTCTTGTTACAGGAACAAAAGCTCCAAAGAGAAGCAATGGAGCTGCTCTTAGAGACTGGTCCAAGAACCTGAATGTGAAATCTGAGAAAGTTCATTACACAGCAGATTTCATGGTGGATTCAGAATTCGGGGTCCCCGGAGCGATCCTCGTCACCAACAAGCACCAGAAGGAGTTTTTCTTGGAGAGCATCACCATTGAGGGCTTCCCCACCGGCCCTTTCCACTTCCCTTGCAACTCTTGGGTCCAATCCAAGAAGGATCATCCCGGAAAGCGCATCTTCTTCTCCAATCAGGTATTGATTGCGCTCATTTCCTTGTTCTTCATCGTTTATCCGATTAGATTAGTTCAAAAGTCTAAGTTTATGTAGTTTAATGGTTGATTCGTGGTTTGGTGCAAAGATAAGCGTGGAAAAGTCCATTCCACATATTTATTTTTTGTAGACATATTGACAATTTAGTTTTCTGATACAAAAAGTCTATTCCACAAAGCATATATGATATTTTAAGTTTTAAGTAATGGAAATGGTAATTGAGCTCTACCAACCTAGGCAGAAATGCAGCTGCCTTTTTAGGTTGATTTTGAATCTATTCCTTGAAAGTTTGGAGCTACTTGCACTAAAGTAAAGAAAAAGATAGAGATTAAAGAAATTATTGTTGCTGAGTGTTTGTGTGTGCATAGTACATACCAAGAAAACAGAAAACTATACATATACCCATGAAAGCAATTTCTGTTTTTTTGCTTATTTCTCTGCTTTATTGAACGCCCTTTTCGTTTCTTAGCTTGACGATGAAAGTTTGGTTACGTGTTTACTATTTTGTGATCAGCCGTACTTACCACATGAAACACCTGCCGGGCTTAGAGCGCTAAGAAAGCAAGAGCTCGAAGACCTAAGAGGAGACGGAAAAGGAGTTAGGAAGTTCTCCGATAGGGTTTATGATTATGACATCTACAATGACATGGGGAATCCCGACAAGGGTATTGATTATGCTCGGCCAAATCTTGGAGGCGATAAAATCCCATATCCGAGAAGGTGTCGCACTGGCCGCCTTCCTACCGATACAGGTGAGCGTCAAATCAAAACCAGTGTTTAAAAATCTTCAACTTGTCTGATTAATACCCGACTAGCGTTTTTTTAGAATACTGGTCAAAACCAGGTTCTAAAAACCGCGGTTGAAAACGTATGCATTGCAATGTGTGTGGTTATTGTTTTTTACATATTGTTTATTTGTGTTGTTCTAGATATGGAGGCAGAAAGTCGGGTGGAGAAGCCGACACCGCTCTACGTTCCGAGAGACGAGCAGTTTGAGGAGAGTAAGAGGAACACGTTTGCAGCAGGGAGGCTCAAGGCGGTGCTCCATAACTTGTTGCCGTCGCTGAAGGCCAGCCTCTCAGCTCGTAACCATGACTTCACGTGTTTCTCGGACATCGACAACCTCTACAAGGAAGGGATCCTCCTGAAATTAGGGTTGCAAGACGAAGTTTTGAAGAAGCTGAAGATGGTCGACTCCGGCGAAGGGCTCCTCAGATACGACACACCCAAAATCGTCTCGAGTGAGTATTCCGTAACCGTCAAAATTTTTAATATTGTAGTATTGTTCGATTCAAGAACTATAGATTTCGAATTTTATGAAGAACAATGATTCCCATTTCTCTTGTTCGGTTATTTTTGAATTGTTGTATATTGGAAGCGAGACTTGAAATGAGTATTAAGTTGAGAGTTGACTTTGTGAGTCATTGTCGGTTTTGCTTATCTTTACGGGTTTTGGCATGCAGAGGACAAATTTGCCTGGTTGAGAGACGATGAATTCGCCCGTCAAGCCCTGGCCGGGATCAACCCGGTGAACATCGAGCAACTCAAGGTGTTTCCCCCGGTAAGCAACCTGGATCCCGAGATCTACGGTCCTCTGGAGTCCGCCCTGACGGAGGACCACATTTTGAGCTACCTCCACGGCATGTCAGTCCAACAGGTATATATCGATTAAATTTCATCGAAATTTCAAAATTTAATCGTTCAATGGCGATTATTTCAAATGGGTTTGTGTTGATTTTTGGTTTTCTGGATTTCTCAGGCGTTGGAGGAGAAGAAATTGTTCATAGTTGACTATCACGACGTCTACCTCCCGTTCATCGACAAGATCAACGCCCTGGATGGCCGAAAATCATATGCAACCCGAACCATATATTTCCTGACGCCCAACAACACCCTCAAGCCCATCGCCATAGAACTCAGCCTCCCTCCGTCCGGGCCGAGCCACCGCGCAAAGCGCGTGGTCACGCCTCCACACTGCGCCACGGGGAATTGGATCTGGCAGCTCGCCAAGGCCCACGTCTGCTCCAACGACGCCGGCGTGCACCAACTCGTCAACCATTGGTAAGAAAACCTTTTAAAAAATTTATCTTGTCATTGAATTAATCGGTGTTGGTGTTCTCGGGATTTTAAACGACGAATTTGGTTGTAGGTTGCGCACGCACGCGTGCATGGAGCCGTTTATACTGGCGGCGCACAGGCAGTTGAGCGCGTTGCACCCGATATTCAAGCTCTTGGACCCACACATGAGGTACACACTCGAGATCAACGCGTTGGCGAGGCAGAACCTGCTCAACGCTGATGGGGTCATCGAGAACTGCTTCACACCCGGCCGATACTGCACGGAGATCAGTGCCTCGGCTTATAAGAACTGGCGGTTCGACCAGG
>JAYMTP010001915.1:0-21726 GCA_036897365.1 Geranium brycei
AACATGTTCGTGGACACGCAATTGGAGCTTCACAAGATGAAGCGCCCCAAACGCACTTCAGGTTCAGGTGAATTTCATTTTCATTTTCATCATCACCCAATACTTTGATTTGCACAATTGATTATCAGGCTCTCATTGTTTTGCGGTTCAATTGTTCTTCGATCAGATCCGGCTATTGATTGAGTTGCAAGGTACTGAGTCAGGGACAGTATTGAATTGGTGTTCTTGTGTAGAAACTAGAAACGGGTTTAATGTTATGGGAAATGATAGATTGGTACATAGCTTTTTTTGATTATTTACAGTTGAACTGTTCTTCGATTGGATCCGGCTATTAATTGAGGTGCAAGGTACTGAATTGGATCGCTGTTGTTGTGTAGAAACAAGAAAAGGGTTTAAGGTTATGGGAAATGATATATTAGTATCTAGCTTTTTGATAAAAAGTAAAATGTCGATCTTGGGTTGCTTCGGATTTACGTCTTTCAGAATTTGTGGGGATGAAGATGAAGGGGGAGTTTGATTGGATAGAGGGTAGTGCTTGAACTCAATGGATTGTTGTGAACTGTATAACTTGTTCATTTTAGTTGTAGAGAACACCAATGGCTGATCAATTGCAAGCATAAGGTCATGGAAAGCTTAGGGCAGGCCAATTATTTCGGTTTTCTTTTCTTTTGCACTCGCACGCTGCCTCCAAAAAAATTTTGTCGGTTGTTTATATTCAAACACCTTTTTACTCCCATTTAAGGTTTGTCTGTGTAGAGAACAGTTAGACGGGTAATGTAAGCTGTAAGAAGTTCTAGTGTCGGGTAGTTTGGGTGGTGAGAAGGGTGTGAGTTCCATATGTATCTCTTTGTTTTTATTTAGAAAAACTTGAATAATGGGTTTGTTAAACGGTAGAAACAACTTCCTATACCTTCCGAAAGTGGAATATTTTGAGAAACCAAGACCTTGACGATCAAAGCTAAAACAGTCAGAGATGTTCCACCTTATTTCATGAAGGTTGAGGAAGCTTGTGTATATATATATATGGAAGTCTGCACATTTCTAGAGTTCTGCAGTCGTTTTTTTTTTTTGTAATTTGACCACTTGCTATAGTTTGGTTGCATCTAAATTTTGGGTATTTGTTAGAAAGTTATAAACATCATTGGTTGATTGCCTAGCATCTTATTGAAACATATGAATTCATTTACATGGAATGGTAAGGTAGATCATAAAACTTGAATGGAATGCTATACGCAGAAAGGACATATCTGATTGAAACACGAGAAATCTTGTATGAACATCCATGTACAGAAAATCACCGGAACATCAAAAGAAAATATTTGGGGCATGGCATAGAACTTGTACGAAATGCTGTGTAGGAGACGACAATGACCCTCTCTCTCTCTCTCTCTCTCTCTAACACACACACATAAATACACAGTACAGTACTTGCTCTTCGATCTGAATTTGATTTGATTTTCTTTGGGTTTTTTTTGCAGGAAAGAAGGTATAGCTAGAACATCATTTCCATCGTTTATGTTGTATTTTGCATTTCTCGGCACTTCTAATTTGTAAACAATCATAGGACATGTGCCTTTGTTGTGTATTGTATGTATCCATATAGTAATTATCTGTATCATACTGACTTGTGAATAAGGTTATAGACCCTTTTTGGTTCTTGTTCAGAAATTGCAGTTTCAATTGTTACATATAGAGGGTATTAGTAAACTATCAGTACATCTAAGTTATCTAACAATGAGCATAACCGTAGTATCGTAATTTTGAATAGTGTTCGTGTACAGCTTTTGCTGTTAACAGTTTATCGCCAACTTGTTTCATTTACACAGGTAATGACACCATTAAAGTAATTGAAAGAATACAAATACTCTTCAAGTTAAATAAAAGTTGAGCTAATGTAATTTTAAAAAAAATAAGATTTTAGGATAAATTATCAGTCACCCAACGAGGGCTTGTAATTAAGTGAGGCATTAAGTTGAACGGTTGTTGTCACCCACTCGTATATCTTACTCATATCAGTCATAAAAAAAAATTTATTCAAAAAAATACTCAGTCATAAACACATGAGATCTACTTTGTGTTTTTCTTCCCAAACTTTTCTTACCCACCTGTTTAATTTTCTATCATTCTCTTATCTTTACTCTTCATCTTTCTCATATCATATATCTCACAAACAAAAACACCACGTTAAAAAAAAACAAATAAAGGCTAGTAAGAAAAATCTTCTTTAATTGTCAAACATAGAATACAAATCACGGACAACCACGTTGTTGACAAGGGCCCGGAAGAGATGAGGAAGGCGTTTAAGGTGTACTTTGATATGCATCTTTGTCATGAATTCTAATTTTGTAAAACATAACAAAAAATTGTTCAGAGAATGAATGACATACTCTCCATGTCATATTGTCATTTTTCTCTACACTCTAGATTATCTTTCTCTTATATTTTTATTATGGTTATATATTCGATCATGAGTGATTATTGATTCTAGACTTTACGGTCCCGCAAACGTGGTCATTGATGAGATGAAATCAAATTTCACAATCGTTAATTTCGTGGTCGGGATTCTTGTTGGAGTGAGTCAAAATTACAGCCGGTTCTAGCCCATACGCGACTGTCCCACCACGGCGGCACGTGGACGGTGAATCTGGTCAAATGGGAGGGAAAAGTCGTCGTCGGCGATTACAGGGTGGCCAATATTAGGGTTTGTCGCGGGCCCTATGGGAATGATCATTTGTTGTAGAAATAAAACAATACCGAAAAATCTACCATCACCAAATTATCTGTGACGCTTACAAAACTTGTGCAAATGTAAATACCATCGACAACCTAAAAGTTTCTCTCGCAATATGTATTTGAAGTGTTGTAAGAATAGAGATAAGCATTTGAGATGACATGAGTTTGAAAATTTGAAACTAAAATGATAAAGGAATGGTTATTTCATATAAAATATAACTAATTTATTATGGTGCAACAAAATAATTCATTTGAGTAATTGTACAACAAAATGTAAACATTGGATGATCATTCATGATAATCATTCATGTGTGAATGATAGTTAAGAGTAACATTTGCATTTTGTCCTATTTTCTTTTACTTTAACTAATATATATATATATAGGCGAGTTCAAGTTCGAACAGCTCCTTAGTGTGTAAATGAAAGAGATTTTGTGGTTAGGATTGAACCCTCGTATCATTGGACTCTAAAACCAATATAATACATATTTCAAGTAAAATTTAATTTTTTATTCTTTTAATTTGCTTTTGTTTTTATAACAACTTGTTTGTTTAGTATATTTATCTCAAAAGAATTGTGATTTGAGACATTTCAGTATGTATAATGATTTCATATAGTGATATTTATCACTATTTTGTTCATATAGTGATATCTACAAATCTTGTTTTATACTTTATGGAACGTATCAGTATTTTGATATTTGCCCTGATATACAAGAAAAAAACAAGATATCTGGGTTATGGACTTGGTCACTGATAGCCAGAAAATGAGAAGAAGAAAAGAAGCTCAAACATTTGTGTTTAACAAGGTAACTGCAATTTTATTATTATTATTTATTATAATACCTCGTTTTTGTCTCGGCTCTTCCATATAAAAATCAGCTAAAATTTGTCTTCTTGTTCTCTCCGCCGAGCATGCTGACCCTAAGCTATTAGACCTGCTGCAACACATTACTATATGATCAATGAGACAATCCTAACAGAACAACAACAATGAAACATTGAAAAAACGACCCATAAGCAGCCAGTGTGGCACATAGTCCAACCGCAACAGTCCATTTTTTTGAATGTTTGTTTAATAATCCAAGCATTGAATGTGAAGTTAGGTGATCCTGCTCCATCTGACCGCCGATCTTAAACATGCCTAAAAGACCGGTTCAACAGAAAAAAAAGGGGAGGGGGGGCAATGGAAGTCAAAGTAGTGACCTTGTTTAGGACCACCCTAAACCTCTTGCTCTAGTCCCGCATGAGGAGGGTCTTCCAAAGAGCCACGAGCCACGTGCATATCATAGCATTGTAGGACACCTGACCATCATACTAATGGAGTGATAATTGCAACTAGGTACACATGTCAAAACTACTTTTGCACTTAAGTACACATTCTTTATTTTCTTTCTTATTTAGAGATTTAAGCAAAATTTTAGGGGCGAGTGCAAAAGAAACGTAAATAAGAATTTTGGGGGGCATGACAAGGTAAAAAAATAGGTTAAGGTGTACCTAAGTATAAAACTGGTTTCGTCGGGTGTACCTAACTGCAATTATCATTAATATTTACTATGGATCATCTCGATCTAAGAGACTAATTTAGTGGGACATGGATCAGGATGAACTATTACACTTTTGCAAAGAGTACTTTGTTAATTGCAAAATCCTTAAGACAAAATGTCCTTAAATGAAGAAAACTACATTATTCGAGTAATTATGTCATTTTGAAAAGTTGGGGGTCATGTGTAGGTCGCGTGACCCATTTTCCATTTCTTTTTACGGTTTTTTTTTACTTACTGTGCAAAAAAAGAGAGGATAATTCATGACAAAATTTTGCAACTAACAAAATAGACGGCAGCTTCTTGCAAAAGTGGGATAGTACACTGTCACTCTTTCCAGTTACCCTTTTTTCTTATCAGCAATAACACATGAAATATAATCTAGCCATATCCTAAGTTAAACCTTAACCACTAGGATTCGAGCATTGTTTCTCATATCAGTTAGTGCTCGTATTGTAATGGTCAGTCAAAGACATATGAACCCGATATTTGTCCGATGTGGAACGTAAAAATTCCTATGTGAGCTCCTAATACTCCAACACTATATTTCCATGACATCTTGCAGAGGTCAGCTCCATAACACTTCAATTCTGGAAATAAATATATGTAAACGACCTAAAAGCCACCAAACCCGACTTTGACAAGGCTCATTCCATAGTTTTTGAATATAATATTTGGAGGGAGAATAATAATAATAATAATATGTAGGGCTCAATAAGGCAAGGAAATACCTCCACATGGCAGCAACACAGAAGTCCTCATTCTCCATTGTAGCATTCATCTTCTTGTCTCTACCGTCACCTGGAACAAGCAGAAACAGTCAAGAGTCCATGCAAATATTATTCTATTTTTTTACGTGAAAAAGACGTTTTCTCTGAACAAAGACCAAAACCTCAAAACCTGGTAATAACAATGTATAGAAGAAACATGCTTACAGAGCGAGAGCAATGGATTTAGCTCTGCTTCCTTCGATCATGGCGCCCTCGGGTTTTTTGCCGACCGGGTCTTTGCTGGAATCGCTGATTCATATATCGGGCGAGCTTGCTTCCATTGAAAAGCTTCCTCTTGTTCATGCGAGGAACATATCGACCATGACGAGGAGGATCAAGCTTCTGTCGTCTCTATTTGAAGAGATTCAGGAGACAAATATCCCGCTTCCTCCGTCTTCAATCATTTGCTTGACCGAGCTGTTTTCGGTTATTCGGAGGGTTAAGGTTTTTATCCAGGGCTGCGCTGATGGGAGCGCTCTGTGGGGACTTATACAGATAGAATCGGTGTCTGGTCAGTTCCATGCGCTGGTGAAGGAAATGGGAAGTGCGCTCGATATCTTGCCTCTGAAATTGCTCAGTATTACGTCGGACATCAGAGAGCAAGTCGAGCTTCTTCACAAGCAAACGAAGAGGGCCGAGTTGTTCGTTGACCCTCGGGAGCTCCAGAGGAGAGCGGAGCTTCTCCAGGTGATGGCATCGAATAATGACAAGCACAGCAAAATCAACAAGAGCTTCGTCAATTTCGGTGAAGTGAGGGAGATTCTGAGCAGCATTGGTTTGAGGAGCCCGCTGAATTACGAGGAGGAGATTTCCAAGCTGGAGGCGGAAGCTCAGAAGCAGGCTGGGACAGGCGGGTTGATCGTGGTGTCTAACATCAACAACCTCATATCACTTGTTTCATATTCCAAATCCATGATTTTTAACGACGAAGAAAGCGAGAAAGCCAAAGAAGGCACAGTGAGGCGCTCACCTTCCATGAGAAGAAACTTCGATTATTCTTCATCGTCCCAATCAGCGATTCTGCCCAACATTCCCGATGAACTACGCTGCCCGGTTTCACTCGACTTGATGAGAGATCCTGTGATCGTAGCATCTGGGCACACTTACGATCGCAGCTCCATCGCGCAATGGATCAATTCAGGGCACCATACTTGTCCTAAAAGCGGGCAGAGGCTGATTCACATGGCTCTCATCCCCAACTACGCCCTGAAGAGTTTAGTGCATCAATGGTGTCAAGAGAACAGTGTGCCATTAGTAGAATCTCCATCGTCTTCTTCCTCGGACCTGGAGAGAAGCAGCAGCAAGAGGAAGCTGTGCGACAACAACGCTGTCGATCACATAGGAGCTACAAAGGTTGCTGCCGATGCTGTCAAAATGACGGCCGAGTTTTTAGTAGGGAAGCTCGCGACCGGTTCGCCGGAGATCCAGAGGCAGGCGGCATACGAGATCCGCTTACTCGCGAAAACCGGCATGGACAATCGGAGGATAATATCGGAGGCGGGCGCTATACCGTTCCTGGTGACGTTACTCAGCTCGCAGGATCCGAGAATCCAAGAAAACGCGGTGACTGCATTGCTCAACCTCTCCATCTTCGACAACAACAAGGTTCTGATAATGGCGGCTGGGGCAATCGACAGCATCATAGACGTTCTAGAGTCCGGGAAGACCATGGAGGCGAGAGAAAACGCTGCAGCAGCAATCTTCAGCTTGTCGATGATAGACGACTGTAAAATAACGATTGGGGCCAGGCCGAGAGCCATGCTGGCCTTAGTCGGGCTCCTGAGAGACGGCACGCCGACCGGGAAAAGAGATGCTGCGACCGCACTCTTCAACCTCGCGGTTTATAACGCCAACAAGGCGAGCGTCGTCGCCGCGAGGGCAGTTCCTTTGCTCATAGAATTGCTGATGGACGACAAGGCAGGAATCACCGACGATTCTCTGGCCGTGCTTGCCCTGCTCTTGGGGTGCTCGGAAGGGCTCGAGGAGATCAGGAAGAGCAGAGTTCTGGTGCCGCTCCTCATCGACCTTCTCAGATTTGGATCATCTAAAGGGAAGGATAATGCGATAACTCTCCTGCTCGGGCTGTGTAAAGATAGGGGAGAGGATGTGGCCAGGCGCCTCTTAATGAACCCGAGGAGCATTCCTTCTCTGCAGAGCTTGGTCGCTGACGGGTCTCTTAAAGCTCGAAGAAAAGCGGATGCACTGCTCAGGTTTCTCAATAGATGCTGCTCTCAGACACACAATCCTGTTGGATAACAAACAAAGAAAACAGTGTAAACATCAACTGAAAAGTTTTTCTCCAGTGTATTTCGTGTGTTCGATCTGTATTTTTCATTTTTTATGACTTAGATTACTTAACAAAGTTGCCAATTTGGATGTGAACTTGTCCATAAACCATACTTATCTTTGTACTGTTTTTGCTCAATGGATGAACTGCAAAATTGGGATAGCTTCTTAGCCTCCTTTGGTTGACATGTAAAGTGCCTGCATTGTTGAAGGAAAGATTATTTCATAAATCCATGAGAAAAAACGAGTAAAAAAGGAAGCAGCTAGACGGTGATCAGAAAGAGAAGGTACCTAATATGGCCATGATTCTCTAGGCAAGCTTGAACGAAATCATATATTAAGGAAGCAAGACTCATGAAAATGTTAGCAATGTCGAGCTGTGATATGAGCATAAATCTAAAAAGAGCAACATTTCACCAACCAAAGGAAACAATATTTACAGTTGATAAATTGTAACTAGAGCGGTATTTTTATGAGAGCACCCAAGAACAGGTAATAAAAAGTTAAGGTTGATACCTGTGTGAGCATTGCTCAACCGCACTTTTTGATCCTTTCCTGTTAAGCAAAGCCCTATAATTTGGGAAGAAATTTGACACACCTGTTATCCTTCACAATTATATGTTAGTAACTAAAATCGAAAATAACACGATATGAGTACTTACATTTCACACGCTTGCAAATAAATAACAGACAATTTTTATTACTTACACTGTTACATGGTTTTTTACGCTTCTGAGGTACATTAGAAACTCTAGCTTAAAGGGGACAATAATACACAACAAGCAGCAGTGACCTTTTTTTATTTTACAAGGCTGTAGGGAACATATTTATGAGATGACCCTAAGACAGAGAGTTTAACTTTTGTTCAACCCATCAGTACCGAATAGGTAGCTTCCGTGAAGGTGAGCTACAAGCCATGTGAACCATGATTCACATTAAGTGAGGTCATTAAAGAATATGACTGGTATTTACAGCTCAACCAGTTCCAACTGGATGTGCGCGTCCTTTATCTTGTAGTTCCAGTACCAACTTCCAGTATTCGTCATTTTCTCTTCAATAGGATCTAACTGGGCTTTGATACCTGAAGTTTAAAGAAAAACCATGAGCTCAACAACAACATGACAAATTCTGCAGAAATATACACGTACAAGAAATAAAAAGGACGAGAAAGAATAAATAAAAAGTCAGCACTATGTGATGTCAGAGATTAAATTTGCAATTCACACAAGATTTGCAATAGATGTATCAACTAATATTACCAGAAGATGATGAGTCAGATCTCAAGGAGTCATCAGATAGAGAATTTATGCTTATACAAGTATCATATAATATTGAAATTCCAACTATATGAGATGACCGATAAGAAAAACTATTATAATTATGGCAGCGGGGCTAGGAATGTTTTCTCAATTCAAACACTGACAATATTTTATATCAGCGTACAGATGGATCTTTAAGGACATTGTGTAGGTTTTTATGCATAAAAAGTAATTGTACACGAACATCCAAGAACTAAACCTGAATTTCCTGATGTGATCTTCAATCTGTATCCATCTGGAACTTCATATACATGATTTCCCTGCATCAGGAAATAAGCAGAGACGTTCTCAGCTTGTCAATCTTATATCTGAGCAAGAGATCTATATAAAATGTAAATGATTTCAAATCAACTAGAGCATCTGGTTTTCAGGGAACAACATGAGTCCATCAAAGGAATTGCATTCAGCAATACCATGTGGTGACCATTGAATGATAATTTTTGTGTGTGCTTGTTTTCACAAGGGTATACCTTCATAAATAACATCAACTGCCTCTGTATACTGAATTTTACATCCTTAAGCTTGAGAATAAGTGTATAAAGTAGATCCTACTCGTTAGATCTAACAGTTCAATAATCACAATGTTCCATTTTAGAACGCATTTCCAAGGTATCTAACCTGAATGGTAACATCAGTGGCTTCAAACTCAGCATTTCCATGCAGTATAATCCTGAATTCTTCAAACCGCTGAACGTGATGCTTCCAGTATACATTATTTCCAGAACTCCAATTAATTCCTCTGTTTAGTACTCTAACATTCTGTAACTTGCATCTTCCACACCTAGACAGGTGGCATACATTTTAAAATAGAATATTTCATTGCAGTTCCTTTTTGAAGGTTAAAGTTTATACTACCTCCGTGACCACTTGGGCAAGTAAGCTGCGGTCATTGCAGTTAACTCCAGAAACCCCAAAAAATGCAGGCAATGAATTACCTGAGCCCGTACTGTAATGTATGTTCGCCATTTTCTTCAATCCTTGATGATCCAATAGCATTTTCAGCGACAATAATCAAGCTCCCATCAAGCTAGTACAGATGAAGCAGACAGTTTAAAACATATAATCTAGTATCCCTTTAAGTAGTCATCTATCATCGCATTCTAACCTGAACGTCCCTCCACAAAAACTCTGCAACCTCTATTTGCAACTCAGAGCCCTCGGAAATAGAACCTCCGAAAAACTAAGACAATGAAGAAAATAATAAGTACATTCTAATAATCAGCTGTTGAGTGCTTCAAAGTTTGGAATATAATATAATGAATTTGTTCTAATAACGCAACTGAATAATTATGGATATGAAATAAAAGTGACATCAGAAATGATCCGTGATTCCTCTTATGCATAAAAAAGATTTGTTTAGTAAATGGAAAATATCCTCATAGAACTATGATTGAAGTATAATAGCAAGACTCTTTATGGTAAAAACTACTGAGAAGTTACTGTGTATTTTGACCCAACCTTTTTCATTATTATACTACTAATAATACTTGTGATTACAAAGAGAAGAAAGGTAGAATGAGAAAACCAGAATATTTTACCATCACCTTTTGTCTCGTTATCTCCCAAAGTGGACCTAAAGCAGGATGTAAAAGAATGAGAAAGGGTGGTCCAGAGTCAACATATTGGTTATTTTCTGCAACCTGTGGGATAAGGAGAAAAAAAACTAGAATATTTTAGTAGCTTCAACAGGAATTTTACCTATATATAAAGATGGCAAACAAAAATATAAAATTTCACACAGTGAACTATTTGTAGAATATAATTGGTGATAGAGAGATATAAAAAGGCAGTGACACCCATCTCAGATCAATTCAAGAATATAAAGATCAGAGGAATTGCTGTTATAGTAAGAAGAGGTACCTTTGGAATTTTAATATCACATTTTGAAAGAAGATCGCAAGCATTCCTCAAGATATCCAATAATGAACCATCTGGAGTCTGCATAAATTTAAACTTAAGCATATCAATATGGCAGGAAGAATGTTAGATTTGGATTAGATTAACATTTCCCGAATTGTTGCTAATCCAGAAAAAGAAATATGGCAGGGAGAATAGTTTACAACGTGCAGTGAATTGTAAAGTTCAATTAGTTCAGATCCGAACTCCACTCCAGGATTCAGAGAAATTATCAACACTACTACAGATGAATTTTTGGCACACTCACATGGTAGTTGAAAGAATCTGAGAATGTAAGTCATATGTTGCAGACTTCATAATAGTCATTAAATGAACCATTTCAACTTTTCCAGAAGCATACAGAATTCAAAATTTTCAACTGATAGAAGCTTTTGGGAAGACATTTTTTAAGCTTTTCATAAGAAGCTCACGAGAATAGAAATAGAGCACTTTTGAGAAGGATAATTCATGCAACCATCCATGAAGAACATCACATAGTAGCAAAATCTATGGACAAAGAAAAACCTGGTGTAAGGACTTGCTAGCATGTTGTCTTCTCTTCTTAGCAGACGATGTAACCCTTCGTCGTTCATTGTACACAATATAGGTGTCCAGCTTATCTGCTAGTAATTGTTAAAAAATAATGAATTTCATTGGAAAATGATAAGTATGGCATAGGAAGGAAAGATTAGAAAAATGAAATACATAGAAGAATTTTATACCTTCAATGTCTCGGTAACATCGAGAATTATATGTATTTAAGAAGTTATCTGCAATGTTTTGCATCGTACACTCAAGTCTGCCACCAGGGACACTAGAAGTAAAAAGTAATTAGTTCCCACATGCCTTAGAAACTAGTACTACCATTGCTGTCAGGAAAAGCATCCAAGGTAACAAAGCAGTTGGTATCTGAGAATTGTGTTTACCTGTGAGAGTATCCTAAGTGATCCTTATATACTACTGGCTTTTTGATATTTAACACCAAGCCTGGTAAGCAGTTTTCAGTATTACTTGATGCCACTAACTCTGCAGAAGGTAAATCCACATATAGAATGTTTGTATTGGCTGGGAAATCTGCCTGCAGACTTGAACATGATAAACAAAGTTGATATTGAAGAAATTTTTGATGCACATAAATAAATTGAGAGATGAAGGATCCAGTATTCAATTTCAAAGGGTATGTAATTAACCTGGCATAACATTGTAAACACAGTGTATAATATGCAATTCATGATCCATAAAACAAAGTGGAAATTGTTGAAATTGGAAAGAAATAATTGGCATCAGTAGACACCGAAGAGTTCAGCATAACTATCATCCAATGAACACGTGTAATGCATGCAAGAAAAGACTATACCTATTAAGTGGTCCATCGGTTATTCCAAACTTATCGAATTCAGTGTACTCAATGCATGACAAACCATATGCCCATTTCCCATCAGCATTCTTCTTCTCGACTAAGACATCAATTCCTTCTGTGGCCCCCGAGTTTCGTTTACATGATGCAAAGCCCAGTTTCTAATATAAGAAGTAATAACAGAAAAAGAAATCAAAGAATTAGATCTGCATAAATACCCATATAATCAAAGATCTCCTTCCAATTAAAACTACTTAGTAAACTGATAAGCATGGGTATATGCACCTACTATTAGAAAGAGACTATCTGCTGGCGACAACTCTACAAACATTGAGCGAAAGCAAATATGCAATTCCACTTTAGTATGTTTATATATAAATGAATAGCCACCAATAATATTCCACTCAAAAATCAAAACATCACGTTGATCATGTAATAGATAAATCCATAGAAAATTAGGGACACTATCTGGAAGCAAACTTTTTTGAGGATGCATAGACAACTATATCAAGAAACTAAGAAGTGCACAGGAAGGGTGTGAAACTCAGAAAAATCTTTTCACTTGATCACCAATTTTGAGGGTTCAATGAAGCTAAAGCTTTATAGAGATCCCGAATTAGTAGTATAACTAAAAGAACAATGAAATCAAATTATCAAATGTAAGACCTACCTTTCCGTGATGTAATCCAATCCCTGCTAAAGCCAAGAGGGTCAAATCAGTAGCGGCCACAACGTTACTGCAAATCACAGTTATAACCATTTCTATCGTCATATCTCATAACGAATATATATATATGTAGAACATGAATAGATTGACTGTTAACCTGACTTGGCGGACTGTTGCACCTTTTCTTCCATGACTATAAAACCACTGGAAGATGCCTTTGTCATAAGCAAGCTTCCATAATACACCATGACCACCAGGCTTGCATACAGGAGAGAATGGTTTGGCAACTACCCATTCCCCGTCTTCTGCACTAACCGTGGGAACAAGAGGCTGGAAAATCATTCATAAAATGTGAATATATCAATAGAGCATTCAACTGTCAAAACTAGCAAATTACTCCTTTTCAAATTAATGATAGCAACACCAAGATTGTTCCCAATGCCAAACCTGCTCGAAAAATTGGAAACTTGATTGACCTCTCCCAAACCAGTTTAGCCTTGCACAAAGAGAAGTGATGTGCTCATGGTTGTTCTTTGCCGAACTAGTCATTATTGCAACAGGAGTAATACATTGCTTTCCATACATCTTGAAGTACAAGAACTCTCTAGCCTTGCATTTATCAAAATGGACAATCGTGTTAAGTCCAGGAACACAGTTTCATCATCTGTAGTTAAGAACTGATGTGCTAGCTCATTCTCTTTGACAATCATCAAATGCATAAACAAATGTATCCAAGCTGGAAAAGCAGAGAAATTATACCTGAAGATCTCTTATAAGACCTTCCAATAATGTCCGTCCACAATAAGGAAGCATTGCAGCAGGTAGACATTCACCTGTGTCAGGATCCACCAAACCAAGCCTGTCTGCAGAGCCTCCAAGAGGATAAATTTCACCTAAGCCTGGCAAACCCTAAAAAGGACAAGATCTTGTAACTCATGACGACCTTAGGAACATGCTTCGTATTTTAACCAACATTGCACTCAGGAACTAACCTCAATCCCCCACAATGCTGCTTGAGATGCGTACTCCGTATTTTGAGAAAGGTCAAAACCACTAGGAGCGTGAATTTCCAAAAACTGGCTTTCCATTAGTTCATGGGTGTTGTGGGAAGTCTGCCTTTCTGATGATGATTGGGGAAGAAGCTCCAGCACCGTTATCTGATATCTACAAGAAGTTTGTAATGAGAATTATAGAAAAATCCTATATTCGAACAAGTCTAGTAGAATTTACGAAAAATACATTCTATTGACTGCATGAAAAACATCAAAACATGAAAAATGACAAAGTGAGTAAGAAACTATTTCAACCCAAATTAAACTACTCATGTGAAGAGAAAATACAGCAAAAACAACCAAGAAATATTTTCTAAGCAAAGTTGAGGTTAGCTTCATGAATCCTTTAGCAAAATATAGATAATATAGTGATCGCCTTAATTTGGTTCTAATTTACAGGGTATTCAACCTCATTTTAACTCGCATTTCCACCCCAAAATGGGATGGTGTGAAAGAATGAGAATGGACGGGCACAGTGATCAAATTATTTTGTCGCATCAACTACCGTTTATACAAAAAAAAAATCGGGGTCAATTCCCATTTCCCTTGAAATTATCCAAATCCTCAGATTTTATGTGGTGTTCCCAATCCAAGTTATGCAGGGTATGAAATTGACCGTTAATACATATGATCAGCAATATACTAGAAATGCCGAGTAATATACACTATAACTTATATTCCAAGTTATAATCAGCATAACCAAAAACACTGTTACAGTCTACAAAAAAAAATTGCTAATTAGGACAACTAACCCAATTATGCCTCCAATGCAGTTGTAGAACTCTTCAATTTCCCTCAAAGTCTTCAACATCCTCCTCAAGTCTCCAATCTCCTCATCCTTCAAACAAGCATGGCTCTTCTTCTCCACGACCTTCCCAGCACCGTCCCACCCCTCAATCATCTCCACCAGAGCATAGAACGCGCTCTTCATCGAGCTCCTCGCCGACTCCAACTCACTCGCCTCCAGCTCAAACCCCGAGGCGAGCACGTGCTCCTGCCCCGCAGCAACCAAGCACTTGATCAGAAACAGCTCGTACGAGTCCAGATTGAGCGACGCCAGAACCCTAGCGAACCCGTGCCGGTGCGAATCGAAGAACCGCTTCACCCTCGAATCGTCGCCGACGACCTTGAGCTTCCGCCTGAGGCTCCCGCACGATCCGAGCCGCGACCTGATCGCCTTCAGCCTCGCGATCTCCTCCTCGAAATCGAACTCCGGCGCCGGAGGAGCGATATCCACCGGCGTGGTGGTGACGCGCGCGACGGAGCACGGCGGCGAGGACAGGGAGGGGAAATGCGGAGGGAGCGAATTGTTGAAGAGAGAGTAGCGAGAGTGAGGAATCAGAGGAGTGGAGGAGGCGAAGAAGAGGTGGAGAAGAGGAGCTGTGGAGCGAACCGCCATGGTTGAGCGAGAGAGAGAGAGCTTGAAGAGCTCAGCTACAGGTTCCAGAAAATGGAGGGAAGCGACTGAAGAAGAAGGAGGAGGAGGGGTGCGTAGGATAAGGGAAGATTCTAGAGGCATATACGGAGACAGAGCTTTGGCTCGGCCTTAACTGTCACCACTACAGTCACTGCTTCGTTCATTTCTCATAACCTCATCTCCATTCCTTTTGCTCTACCCGTTTTGTATTGGTTGGCTACAATTTCTATTTTGACTCTTTTTTCTTTTTCTATTTTTATTTTCTTAATAAATATGTAATATACGCAGCATATGCATAATTTTGCATTTGGAAGATTCTCTTGAGTCCTATCTTTTAAAAAGTGGGCCTGTTTGACGTTCTCTGAAAGGCTCACCACCAACTTTTGCTTCGTAAATGGGCCTAGATATTGGGCCTCTCGTACCGACATCAGAATATGTGGGCCTTACTTCTAATGATTACCTTCAGGCCCAAATCCCAATAAACCTTGTACGTACAATTTATCTTCATGCTCAATTGCAGGCTAAAACTATTTGTTGAGAACGAACAAGAGTAGCTCCGAGAATTGAATGAAAAATATATTTTTACCAGACTTGTTGTGATTCAAACTCGTGTTTGGGAGTTCAACGCAAAAGCTGATAGTTGAATTACCAATTTCAGTCTTATACTCTAACATGTATGGTTCGGGACAAATTTTTTCCATTTCATCCCGATCATCGTCTCTGCTCAAATGGGTTTGGGAATCCATATTACCCTTCCCGACCCAAAACGATATTTAAAAAGTTATTTTAAATAAAATTTATATTATAATTATATATTAGTTTATAATTTTTTATATATCAAGGATTGGGGATACCTCCCACGTTCCCGTCTTTCCATATCTTTATCAGATCGAAGATATCGAGTCACCGTCAATTCATATGCCCAAACTAATATACATAATCTGATTGAAAACTGTACCACCAAATCTGCAAGCAAATGCAAGAAATTGATGATCTGCAATGCCAAAAGCTATACAAAGAAGTAAAAGAAGCAGAAATTGACAGAGAAAGGGTATATGCTCTTTTGTTGTGCAATTTTCAAAACCAAATTCATATTTCACTGAAAACCTAAAAAAATTCAAGAAATTCACATTTCTCCTTCCCAACAGCTATATGTGTACAAATATAACTTTCCCACATCAAATTGGCAATAAACCTATAATTTTGTCACTCTGTTTCTTGTGTAAAGATTTACTGCTATGTACAAATGAAGTCTTTTGATCCAAGATTTCAAATTTTCAGTGTTTCAGCATATTGATATTCAGGTCATGTCTTTTAGTGAACCATTTATGAGTTGTTAGCTCCAAAAATGGATGGAACTCATTGCAGGATTCAATGTACTCTAGTATTATACATCCTATGATGAAACAAAAAAATCAAAGTAGATGACCAAACCCTCCGCAGATACAGTGACCATCGACGAATACATGGAGCCGCCTGCAATCTCGTACTACTATCTTCCGATGACTCACTAGCGATGCGTGCTCGAGAAAGCTGTGTGAGTCTCTGCAAATGGTGTTACTCTTCAGAACCCGAACGGGCACGCCATTCTGAGTCTTCAACATCGCAAACGCGACCGCCAGTCTCTCGCTAGCTACTACCTCCACGCCCTGCAATGGCTCGTACCCGACACCCTTTGCTCTCAAGACCATATCCTCCAACAACTCATTCATGTCAGCGTCGAGAACACTAGATTGGTCGACCGGTTCAAACAAATGTACCTTGTCTCTGATGCTAATCCAGCTCCAGTCACGCAACGGCCTGATCTTCTCCTGAATCATCAATTCTTGCGCCTGTGAAGCTTCTTCCATTCTCCCAGCAGATCGGTACATGTTCAGCAACAGGATGTAACTCTCGGGGTCTTTAGGCTTGAGCTTGAGTAGCTGGTCAGCGGCGTAACATCCCAACTCTGAGTTTCCGTGATTTCTACAGCCTGAGATGAGCATTACCCATATATTTTCATTGGGTGGAAATTTCATCCTCTTGACAACATCAAAAGCTTCCTCTAACTGACCCAACCTCACAAACATGTCGATAAGGCAAGCGTAATGCTCCATCACAGGCCCAATTCTGTAATCTTTCTGCATCAGCTCGAAGTAGTTTAGTGCTTCGCTCACCATTCCAGCGTGCCCACAAGCTGATAAAACACCCACAAAAGTGAACTTGTTTGGTTTAACTCTTGCCAGTTTCATGTCCTCGAAAAGCTGCAATGCTTGGCGGGACAGGCCATGATCTGCAAAACCCGTGATCATGTTAGTCCAAGGTATAAGAGTTCTGAAAGACATCTCGATGAAAGCTGAGGTGGCGCTGTCCATGCTTCCGCTTTTGTTATACATATGAACCAGTGCAGTGCTCACAACCACGTCTGCTTGATACCCGGTTTTGATGATCTGAGCGTGAACTTGTTCCCCATGTTGCAACGCTGCCAGGTTGTTGCAGACGGCTAGGATACTAGAATATGTGAACATGTCAGGTTCCAGGCCCGAGTGTCTCATTTTCTGAAACATGTCAACAGCCTCAACTCCACAGAGACGACCCGTGAGATCATCATTTGCATAGTCCATCAGTTGGGCGTGGCCTGAAATCATCGCATTCCATGTAATCAAACTAGCATGTGTTCCATCAAACAATCTCCTTGACTCGCTAACCAATCCACATTTGAGATATAGAAGCATGATAGAGTTCCTTACGTAATCGTTTGCTCCATGGCCGAGTTTGATGCTCAGAGAGTGAATTTGTACCCCAACACTTAAAGAAAGCATTGTAATGCACAGCCTCAGTACACAAGTTAAAGTGAACTCGTTGGGCTCAGTCCCCTCAGAGACCATCTCACGGAACAATTTCATACCTGTTGCAGCATCGCCATGCATGCCACAAGAGGATATCGCCGCAGTCCATGAAATCACACTCTTCTCCCTTATCCTCCCAAAGGCTTTCACTGCAGATTCCAACATCCCGATTCTGGAGTACAGGGTACAAAGGGAATCACCAATACTGTCATCCCAATCGACCTGGTATTTGATGATATGGGCATGGATTTGCTTTAAAAACTCAGCCGAGCACGATGAAGAACAAGCGTGTAGAAGGATACCAAAAGTGTAAATCGTAGGATAAAACCCAAGCTCCAATATTTCCTTAAAAGTCTGGATTGCACGTTCTGGTTGCGAGCTGTGAGCATAAGCCCCGATCATGGCAGTCCAAGCAACGATATTTCTCGTAGGCAAATTGTCAAACACCTTACGCGCATCTTCCACTCCACCGCATTTTCCATACACATTAAGCAGCGAAGTCATGGTGTACTCATTCTCATGTGCCCCGGTTTTCACTATGTGGGCGTGGACAACTTGTGCATCCGATAACGAATTGCTGTCTATGCACTCTTCCAGGAGAGAAATGTAGTTACCTTTTCTGAAATCCACATTACTCGGTTCCAAACTGGCATCGAATCGTAAAATTGAATTATTTCTCTGATTTGAGATGCTACAGCTCTGAGACACAAGATTTAAAACAATTAAGTTAGCATTTTGAAGATAAAATAACACCTTCCCAGAAAAATCAAATCCATAACATTCATGTATAGACCATGAAGAGCTTCAGCAAATCAACAACAAGGTTTTACAAAGTTGTGGCTACTGATTAGCATGAAATGCACAGCTGTGAGAAAAATTTCTTACCCATCAACACTTATGAACCCTGGAACTTACAAAATCAATGGTTTAAGAGGAACCCTTTTCCCAGAAACAACAAAAAATCATGTTTCTTTCAACACAAATTATATTGAAGGTCACAGCAACTGAGACTGAAAATGAAAAATACCTTTTGGGTAGCGAGAGAGGTGGATGAGGAAGAAGAGGAGTGTTTGATTGATTCTGGGTTTTGCGTGAGAGTGGTGGTGGTGGTTGCAGCAACAAAAGACAGAGAAGCCATAGAAGACATTGGAGGTAGAGAATTGAAGATTACGGAGTTTCCATTAAGCCTTTGCTCCGAAGAAACTAATTTTATCTGCTTGTGTTGTGGGTCTGATCGATAGAGGAGCTTATAGTTGGTCTTCTTCGGACACTACTCAAGCCCACCCAAGAATTTTGGAGACAAGTTCAAGGTGTTTGTGGCGGATGAGTCGTGTGGAGAGGATGAGCCAAGAATCCTTATCCTCAACGGTTAGATATACTTGTTTTGGGCTTGGTCAATGGGTATTTGGTCAGTGGGCTGGGATGGGTATTTGGTCTGTGGGCTTGTGATTAAGATATGTACCATGAGAATCCGATAATCATTCAAGTGAGAATCAAAAGTCTCAGAATCAACATAAGAACAGTATGTAATAGGGGAATGGGTATTTTTCTATAAAAAAATCAATGTACTCTTTTGGGAAGTGGTTTTATGAGAGTTTGAGGGGAAAAGTTTCTCTTTTGTCCGCCACGTCAGCATGGCTATCAGCACGTGCGGCGCCACAAGTCGCGCGCTGAAGGTTCGCACGGAGGTGGTTGGTTCGCACCATATCACAACCCTGTGTATAGAGAAAGAGCAACAATCAGGTGCAAACGGGGGGAAATGTCCGAACGTACGAACTGGTAGAATGTGTAGTGTGAAATGATAGGACGTGATAGATCTTTGTAGAATGTGTAAAGCGAAATGGTAAGACATGATTGACACTGTAGAACCTTAAAAATATCCGCTGGAGAACCTTTCTGTCACGTGTCGCGCACTGGAACAACGCGCATTGAGATCTTCAACGATCCAACTGTTGTAGGACGTTCTACAGTCGTTTGTAGCGGAGTGCGTTCCTTTATATACTCTTTAAAATGTAACGGGTTGGCCCGAGTTGCCAATTCAGTCTCGCCACCCGACTGTGAAATGAAATGGTGCCTCGTTCTCGGTCTGGGTTTCTCTGAGTTGGGCCGAGTCAGCCGGGCTTTTTTCTCACCCATACTAACAATAACAATGATACCATGTATGGTTGGGGATGAATATTTTACATTTCTTCCCAATCTCCATCTCTGCTCTAACGGTCCCAACCTGAAACAATATTAAAAAGTTTATTTTGAGTACAATTTATATTTTAAAATATTTGTTTGATAAAAATATTATTTTAATTACATATATATTGACTTTATAATTACAGTATTTTATCATTTTTAATGTCAATATATACCCAATCTAGTATACATAATCTGTTCGAAAATTCTATCACCAAATTTGCAAATAAATGCAAGAATTGATCTGCATTGCCAAAAGCTATACAAAGAAGCAAAAGAACAGAAATTGAAAGAGAAAAGGGTAATATATTTGCTCTTTTGCTGTGCAATTTTCACAGCCAAATTCATATTTCACTGGAAACCTAAAAAAATAATCAAGAAACTCACATTTCTCCTTCCCAACAGTTATATATACAAATATAACTTTCCCACATCAAATTTGCAATGTACAAACAAGATAATAAACTTCACATTTCGATTCGATCTCGATCTTACTCACCTCGCGGGCTCAAGATCTCAATCCGCATCCACCGATGCAATCTCGAGCTCGGCCCACCATAGCGGAGAGAGCCTCGGGCTCGCCTCTTCGGGCGATATCCCCGTTATACCCCTCAACCTCGCGGCCACTTCTCCCATATTCGGCCTCTTCCTCGAATCAGGATTTACACAGCATTTCACAAGCTCGCCAATCTCATCGACCTGACCCGCGTTAAAAGATGTCAGTGTCGGGTCCACCTTCTCTCCAATGGGTTGCTCCGCTCTCAAATACTCGGACGCCCAGTCGCTGGCTTCACTCCTCGTTGCTGAGTAAGGAAGCCGGCCAGTGATCATTTCAAAGAGCAACACGCCGAAACTGTACACGTTGCTCTCTCTGTCCGCTAACCTTGTGCTCAGAAGGTCGATGCAGGCGTAGTCGGTCTCGGGATCGGCTATCTGGTTCCAGAAGTTGAATTCGGAGATTTTGGCGGCGTAGTCCTCGGTTATGTTGATGGCCGAGGAGTCTAGGTTTTTGTGGAAAGCCGATGGTGATCGTTGGTGCATGTGGTTGAGGCAATAAGCCATTCCCATGGCGATTCTCATCCTCATTTCCCAGTTCAAGTGTTCAGATTCTTTAACTGCAAGACGAATCAGAATTAGAGAGCTTGTATAGAGCTATGGTCGGGTGGATAGAGATTATATACAATCAAAATATAAATTAGGGATAATTTCAGGTGGCTACACCTAGATATTGCTGTTTTTCATGTGGGACTCCTAGAATTTTTTTTCTAGCTGACTACGCTTAAGATGTGCAAAATTTTCATTTTGCACTTTCCGTCCAATTCTATTAGTTTTAAACATTTTTGACATGTAAAATGACTAAAATACCCTTAAGAGTTAAATGGGTTATTAAAATTGAATTGAAAAGACTAAAATGCCCTCACATATACTTCTAATTTTCAAAGATGTGCCGTTTACCACTCTCATCTTCATTCTCCCTCTCTATCTCTCGTGGTATCCAAAATCAATTTCTCATGACAATAATCTTTCTTACATATTGATTCTGCAAGTAAAGAATAAAGTCTCAATTAAGTTTGAGAAAAACATTGATGCACATGGATCGTTCCTTTTCGAGAATTTGTGGGTTATTATTCTAGCTTGAAAGCATGTTAGTGAACGTTAACCCGACGAGGATG
>JAYMTP010001916.1:0-21724 GCA_036897365.1 Geranium brycei
GTGGGTTTGGTGAAATTTTAGATTTTGGCATTGTGATTGGATTGTTTTGCTCTTGAGGTTGTGTTTGTTCTCGAGAAAATAGGTTTCCCGGGAAAATGATTTCTGCCTGAAAACTATTTACATTTGTGTTGGTGGTTTAGATTGTGGGTTTGAGATTTGCATACATCATTGCCTGTTACAGAGCACAAGACCATTGATGTGGGTGTGGGAGATGGTGAAGAAGACAAGGACAATTATGCCATTTTCACAACAAAAAAAAAGCACCCATGTGCTGGTCACGTGATCAAAAACTAACACCGTTAGACTTAAGTGAAACATTAGTAAAATACGGGGACTCCACAGAATGACTTTTTTTTTGCAGGGGAGTTAAGTGAAAATCATGTAAAATACGAGAGAGATAAGCGAACTTTTTCCAAAAATTGAAGCAATCAAAATTAATAGTACCAAAGTACTATATTTCCTAAGTTATCAATTAAAGTTATATTTTATTTAGATATTAAGATTTTCACATAGTAATGAAATCATAAAAACCATATGTTGATAAAAAAACATATTTTTCTCATTCTTATAACCATTTATATTTTTTCTGTTGGTTTTTTGCCATCTCTAATCGAGAAACTATATTTCTTTTCACATTTTAAGCTTACTTACTATTTTTAGGGTGTTGGGATGGTGATTTGGGAAAAGTTGACTCTGTTGTAGACGAAGATTTGGTCATGTGTGTCAATAACAAAGATAGTCCTAAATGAGTTCGAGGTCTATAAAATAGTTGTTGGGCTTGGAGGCCGTCCAAATTCTAAAGGTGGTGGTAGGAGTCTAGATGGAGCATAACGTGCCGTTAGATTTTAACATTTTTGACATGTAAAATGACTAAAATACCCTTAAGAGTTAAATGAGTTATTAGAATTGAATTGAAAAAACTCAAATGCCCTCAACTATTTATTTAATTTTGGAGTAATTACAGATAAGTATGTCCTCCCAAACCTCATTCGAGGATCACTCACCAAAGTTTCGAAATTTTTTTCTCGGTGGAGGGTTGAGGGATGATTAGGTTTTAGGCCGATATATTATTTTATAAATGTGAAATTGCAATTTTACCCTCCATTAAATATCAAGTTTATCTTATGGTTCAAGGGTACATTTGTCTTTTTAAATAAATAAATTTAAATTTTTAAAACAGCATATGAAAACCATAAAATACCCTCTCATCTTCTCCACACCTTCTCCACACGGACACTCTTGGATCCCATCTTCCCATAATCACAATTTTAAGAGCAGATACCCAAAATTTCAAGTTCATTTGGATTTCAATGATGACAATACATGATCAATAAAAGAATTGTATATAAAATTCCCGATGATGGAGCTCGCGGACAGTCATGTCGGGGATCGGGGTGTCCAATTTGAGCTTCTGGGTTCTCCATGGCGAGACCCAGACTGCATCCCATCCAGCTATGTTTCCATCGACAACGACGAGGTCGGATCCAACAATAAGACTACCCAAATCCCACATACTTGCCTCCATGGGACGAAGGGAGACCCTCCGGCCACTACCCGTTCTTCGCCATCTTCCTGGTGAAAAAGGTGATACACCATTGTCCCGCCTTCACTCAACGGAGGCTTCTTCGTGCCGGATCCGGCGGTGAGGTTGGTGATACACAAAGGTGGCATTGGTGATGACTCTTTGTCTGTCTTGTAGTTGTAGTGTGTTGTAGAGATTCATAGGTTAGACAAGTGCATAGGTAGGGTTAAAGCACAGGGGTATAAGTGGACCTTCATATGTTATTTTTAAAAAATTATTTTTCTTGCACAGACCATCTTGCCCTCAATCCATTAGTTAAGTTTATTATTCGATTAGGGGTAAAAGGATAATTTCATAATTATCATAATAATTCTATAAGATTGAAAACTATATACCAAGGGCATTTCAGACTTTTTACAAATCACTTAAGTTAAATCTAACATAATTTAACTTAAGTGTAACGTAATGAAACTTGGGGGGACTGAGAAAAAAATTTTCAAACTTGAGTGATGATCCTAGAATGAGGTTTGGGCATGTATACTTATATGTAATTATCCCAGAATTAAATGAATAGTTGATGGCATATGAGTATTTTCAATCAAATTCTAATAACTCATTTAACTCGTAAGGGTATTTTAGTCATTTCACATGTCAAAAAATGTAAAAATTTAACGGAAATGGACGGAAAAGAGTTAGGTGAAAAAAATGCAATTCTTAGGTATTTGTCGTGACAAAAAAATTCTAAGTGTATCCACCTGAAAAACAACCATGCCTAGGGGTGTCCACGTGACAATATCCCAACTTTTTATGTATACTCATTAGGGGTGGGCACAATTATCCGATAACCGGCAAACCGACCGAACCGTACATAATCAGACCAGTCATAACCAGAACTGGCCCAATTATGTATGGTTTCGGTTTCAATTTTCAATAACTGGAGACGACCGGTCTGGTCATCGGTTATTGATATCAATAACCGCGGTTAAACCGAAACCGACTGATAAATTATCCAATTTCAATTTGAGCCGTTAATTTCTCATACTTTGACACACATCAACATGCATGATGAGGCCACGTTGACGACTTCTCCTCCGCACACCCACTTGAGCTGTCACCCACCCACCTCTCTCGACCCTTTCACCAGGAAATCAACTTCCCAGCCACTAGACCAACTATCCAGATTTGAACATATTCTAGTTTCTTTTTCTTTGTTTATGATGAAGTGGAAACAAATCTTAGAGGATGAGGCGGCGCCTATAAGTGAAGAGCAGTAGATCTGAGTGAAAGTGGAGGCGGCCGTGGAACTGGATAAAACTAGGGTTTTGGAACACATTAATTTTCATTTCTTTTTAAATCAGGCCAGTTCCGATCTAATCGGAAAAACCAACTAAAATTTATGATTAACCGAAAGTCCAGTCTAAGCCTAATTTCGGGCTGATTTTAGTTATGAAAACTGAAAACCGAACATGACCGGTCCGGTTTTCAATTCCGGTTAACCGTATATGCCCCCCTCTAATACTCATCATCTCTATTTTAGTTTTAAAGTTGAGTGATAAAAGAAGACTGAAAAAGCCCTTAGTTGAGTTGATTGAAACCTATACACAAACGGATAGAATAGAATCCATAGGCATAGCAGAGAAAAATGATTGTTCAACCTTGCACCCATCTCCATTTCCATTCCTCTCCTTGTCGCCCATTTCCTCCTCATCTCACCCTCGCAGCTCCCCCACCTGCAACCACCAGAATCTCATGCTCTGTCTCGCAAGCTCGCGGCTATGGCGGCACTGTCGACCACGAGAAGAAACCTCCCTTCAGATGGGTCTCCGTTTGCAAGAAGATCACTCTCGCGGCCAAGGAGAACCCTCATCTGGGATCTGCCACTGTCTTGAACCAGTGGGAGCTCCAAAACAAGCCGCTCACCAAGTCGGACGTCTCCAGAATCGTCAAAGAGCTCAGGAAATGTAATTTTCTCTACCAAGCTCTTGAGGTCAGTAAATCTCCTCTTCTTTCACTTCCCGGCATATATGCTTTCATTTCATTCAAGCTCTACTTCTTGTGCTGAAATAATATTGATACTCCTATTTAGGGTTTATTTAGGCCTTGAACAATTTCCTATTTTCTTCTTTCTGTTTTTTGGGTTTGCAAAGCTTGTTTTGGCTTGATATCCTATTATGTGAGAGCTCTGCCTTTTAGTATACCCATTGCCCATTTGGGCTTACAGTATATGATTAAACATTTTTAGTCAATCCACATTGTCTTGTATGGTAATTGCGATGAGTACCTGAAATCTCAATAAGTCTACCTTATGTTTTTCATTTTCTTTTGCTGTATAATTCATATCACTATCTATCATTTAAATTTGGCCGAAATCTTTCTGTGACTTCACTATAGGACTGAATTTCAATGCCAAAAGCTGTATAACAGTTAAGTTTAAAATACTCTGGTAAAATTTTTAGACCTCGTCATCCTGTATGGTCCATTGATCTGAAGGGTAAAGTAAAGAAAAGTGATTAAATAACACTCAGTCTTCAAATTTTAATTTAGTAAGACTACTGGAATTTGTTTATCAGCGTTGAGCAATTATTAGGCACAGCATGTGTTCAGTTACTGAATTTTTTTTATTTCAGTGATGATTGTTCACATATGATGACTACTAAAACTATTTTTTTAAAAGAAATATAGGGGCTTTAAGATTAAGTTCCTATTGAGTGAACCATAATGGCAAAATTGGTGCTTGAAACTTATTTTTTGTAGTGTTTATTGTTAAACCATGCAGGCAATCAATCATATTTTTATAATATTGGTTGACTCTTTCCTTTTCATATATCTTGTTTTATATTTTGAAATGTTCTTACTATGTCATTTCAGTGGCATGCCGGCATTTACATGTTCGCACAACAATGATGTCGGTGCCATGTTTTACTTGCTTGACTGTTTCCAGATGTTCACAAAACTTAGCTGATGGTTTCCGTGAGTGGTGAACTGTGGAACAATCATAAGCTATATTAACCATTGGAAACATATGATATGATAACTACGATAGCACCGTGGTTCTGATTTAAGGCTTACCCAAGTGTTTGAATTGTATGTTTTGATTTTTGTTTAATTTTAAAATATCATTTGTATGATACTGGATATTGATAAATGCCAGTAATGACAATTTGGTGATACAAGGTTAGAAAAGAAACAACGGGTTTGTATGTGTTTTGGTTGCTTTCAGATTGCAGTCATGTATCAGTGTTAACTTTTAGATGTCATCAGTAAATATTCATGCAACTGTTTGACGCTTTTGTGTAATTTCAGTTTGAGGCTTTATCAATATCTTTGAACTAATGACTTGTTCTGCAGGTTTATGATTGGATGAGTACCCAAGAAGAAAGATTTATATTTTCCTCTAGCGACAATGCAATCCATTTAGACCTAATTGCCAAAGTACGTGGGACACCTAGTGCCGAAAATTTCTTCCATCAGCTGCCGGAAAACTTAAAGGACAATAAGATATATGGGGCCCTTCTGAATGGTTATGTCCGGGATAAAAAGAGAGAGGAGGCAGAATCCCTGTTTGAAGAAATGCGAGTAAAAGGGTATGCTACGTCCCCACTTACGTTCAATGTGATGATGACTCTCTATATGAAGTTGAAGGATTATGCTAAAGTTGAATCAATGGTTTCAGAGATGATGGAAAAAAATATAAGGTTGGATAAATATTCTTATAATATTTGGATATCATGTTGCGGATCCCAAGGCTCTGCCGAGAAGATGGAACAAGTGTTTCAACAAATGAAGGTCGACAAAATGTTTTATCCCAACTGGACTACGTTCAGCACAATGGCCACAATGTACATTAAGTTCGGGCAGCTCGAAAAGGCAGAGGAGTGTTTGAAGAAACTTGAGGGTAGAATCCAGAGTCGGGAACCACTACCTTATCAGTACCTTCTTAGTCTATATGGTTCAATCGGCAAAAAGGATGAGGTTTTGCGGGTGTGGAATACATACAAATTGGCATTTCCAACTATTCCAAATAGGGCGTATAATTGTCTGATTAGTTCTTTAATTAAGGTAGGCGATGTTGGCGAGGCCGAGAAGATGTACAAAGAATGGCGGGCGGGTAATAGGTATAATGACGCTAGGATAGACAATCTGTTAATGACGGCGTATGTTAAAGAAGGTAACTTTGAGAAAGTCGAGGATTTCTTCGAGCGCATGGTTCGAGAGGGAGGGATCCCAATTTCAAGTACATGGGAGATTCTAGCGGAAGGGCACATTGGGCAGAGAAAGATCCCGGAAGCATTGTCTTGCTTGAGAGAGTATTATTCTTCGAGAGGATCGAAGAGATTGAGGCTAAAGCGGGCTAATGTATCTGCATTTACAAAGCTGTGTGAGGAAGAGGGTGATGCAGAAAGTAAAGAGGTTTTGTTGGAACTGTTGAAACGATATGAATCAGAAAAAGGGAGTGAAAATGATGAGAGTGAAGAAGATACAGACTCAATAGGCTAGTCTCTTATATCAACATTTTTGCTGATATTTGTCTGTAATGCTCAATTATAGTTTCTGGATAAATAGAGACTTCAGACATTAAATGGATCTTCTCTATCTCTCTCTCACATTATAGGTGCCAAATCCAAATATAACTTATGACTCTTTAGTTTGTACAATGTCTGTATCTGGTGCTGATGGAGTTGCCAATTGCCCTATTTTGTACTGCATATTAGTTATGATCATCTGAGCTCCTAAAGTTTGAAGTCATTTTCAGAATAGAGCATTCCAAGGTTTTTTCCATTGTTTTTTGTTAGAACGCAAGCTTTACTTGAAAATACAACCTAAGACACTGAATAATTGAGTAAAATTTAAACAATATTTCACTTGTTAATTATGTTATTTCATACCGGATGCAAGGAAAAAGCCGTAATGTTTGATGAAATTTGTTATGACACAAAAAAAAATGTTGCGTATTTTTACTATCAGCAAACCACAGTCTATTATGAGATGTGCAAAATTTTATATCCAAGTCCAAGATTAAGATTTATACCAACTTCGTTACTTGAAACAATGCCAAATGCAGCAGTAGAGCACAACAAGTTAAGTTATAAAATATCACACTGGACGTGTATAAACAGAACAAATGTCAATTCTACATCAAACACGTGACATAAGGTCCTAGGTTCATGATTCAAAGCTCTTATGATTTACCCAAAACTAATACAGACACTACGAATTAGAAATGAAATATAAATTTATATGTAGTAGAGGCAAAATGGATCACCAGAGAGCACACTTCCACCATGCATGAATCTAACAATAGCAGTATATATGCCATATGATAATTTTCGAACCTTATCAGTTGATAAGAGAGAGATTTTGTTAGCTGTGTGAATTTCTACTAGAGCCATTTCTGCCACTTTTTTTCTCAGCAATAATTCGGGACATCGTACTCTAATCATGATCTAATTGTTTGTACCAAGAATCGAACTCAGAATCACACATATATTAAGTGAACTCCTTACCTCTTGGCCCAACTTTTGTTGGTCAATTTTGTAACCTGAATAACACAAACAAACAAGAACCATTTGCCACATAATTACTGCAGGAAGACAGAAGATACACAAACAACTCAAATGCAGAAAATAAAAATATGTAGGGGAAATTAAAGAAGTACCAGTCGGCCAACAATTTCTCTCAGAGCATCACAACTACTTCCAATCATACCCCCACTAGAAATTAACCATAAATCATGTACATCCACTATTGCTAATACATATATATAGATAAAGCCAACCTTTGTTAACACACTTTCTTAAACAGGCTAAAAATAATAGTAAAAGACTTAATTATTAGCAAGTTCCGTGACTTCTAGCTCTGGTTATTAGCAAACTCCAGTACCCCAGCACTAGAAAAACAATCAAAAGCATCTGTTCCAGCATAACACATCTTAGTCGCTCCTTTCATATGGACCAAAATTTTCATATGAGATGGAGATTAGCATGTACAATCATTAAATCCACAGCGTGTTATGACTTTATGTTTTTACTGATAATAAGGTTAATAAGAGAACAGGTACTCCAATTTCTTGCTAACGACGAGATAAGTAACAAATAACTTCAACACTAAACCCTAAAGCATAGAAGCTGAAGATCCACAGACAATCCATCAAACCTATAAGTCCAAAACTCACCAATGATTCGGTCAATCATGATATGAAAATGCATCTGAATCAGCTTAACACCTAGTAAACCCATCTCTACGTTCCTTGGGATTTTCATAGCTATATAACTTACAACCCTTGATGGGTTCTTCAAAAAAATCTGATATTTAACCCAAAACCATATTCTCCTAGAAGAAAACTTAAACATTCCGTACTGTACATACCTTACACTCTAAACTATTATCTTTCACATGATAACTGAAATTGAAGCATTTGCACGACCCATTTTCCTTTTGTTTTGAGGGATTGTGATAAGCTATCAAAAAATTGGATAGTTTACGGTAAGTTATTGCAATAAGCATACTAGCATAGTACAACGAGACTCCTCATGAGAGCAAGATAGTATCACAGTACACATCGAGTTTTTACAATTATCTTTATGATAAACTATGAACGTTGTTTGATATAAATAAGGAAATAGCGATCATCTTCCTATATTGCTCGACGAAAAGTAAAGAGGCATAGCATTTAACCATCTCCAATTTTGTTCATATCAAGTGCAAAGCAGACGTAGTGGTCTCAAAGTCACAATGACAAGTGACTCCATGAAACTTATGTTCATGGCAAGGTCGAGAACTCCTAGTCGTGCAAAGAACCATTCTATTTCTTACTATACAAATGAGAAATCATCTTCCCCCCAACTCACTCGCCATTAGACCTCATTCGGTGCGATCCGGACATGTAATGAGTCCAAAACAATCGATGGTATTTGGGTTGGGTTGCGGGTTGAAGAAGTATAACCCGGTACCCAACCTTTCATATAGCTGTTAGTTTCTTTAGTTCTCTTCATCTTGGTCGTCCACTTGTAACCTTTGCCCACGACACACATCATCTGTCTTTGTGTCTCTCCTCCCGATCATATCACCATTGTCCCCGCCTCGGTTCTCTTCTCTCTTTGTGTGAGTGTGACAATGCATCTCTATGTCATACGTAGTATTATATCTCCACGAAAATTCTCAGAAAACGACATTGTTGAGTATGTTTTCAACCTTCAGCCTGCAATTTTTTCTTCAACCCCTTCTGAATATTGGACCGATTTTTGTGATTTTAAATCTAATATGTTCGAAATTAAATTGCCAACGTTTTGAAATTAAAGTTATAGCGAAATCTGAAACTAATAAAAAAAATTACATATCGCCGAATATTGGCCATGAAGGCTTTGTTAACAACTAATTTGGGGGTTTTCTGGGTTGTTGAAAGTTTACACTGATTGAAATTTTAATTAGGGTTTAACTTTGCAGTTTCAAAATTGATAGTGAATAGGTATAATTTTAGTAACATATGTGGTGATTTTTGAAATAATTTCAGGAATGGGTATTGCTTTGGTGGTGATATGATGATTTAGTGCATTTGTTGTATCCCTAGCTTCAATCATTGGTTAGTTTAAAAGAACAGCTGAACATCATCCATGATTGGCTTTCAAGAATATTTTTTTAGTTTCAATCGGTTAGACCAGTTTGATTTCAACTTAGAGTTATTGAGGGTATTTTAGACTTTTAACAAACCATTATATTAGATATAGCATAAGTTATCTTCAATGTTGCTTCAAAAGACTTGGGGCATCTGTAAAAAAAAAGAGATAATTACAGGTCACTACACACGGCCAAACTCGATTTTAGGATCATTACACCCAACTTTCAAATTTTTTTTCTCGGTACTCCGAGTTTAAAAATGCTAACACTAAAGATAATTTCTGTTAAATATAACATAAGTGGGTTGTAACAATTCCAAAATGTCATTGCTATATAATTTTAAAATGGTATACTTATTTGATGCTTTTGAAATGACAATTTTACCCTTGTTTGAATAACAAATAAAATTAATGGATAAAGGACACATTTTCTTCTTGGCCAAGTTCAGTCTCCTCCCTCTCTCACTGTTGTTCTTGAATATGACGATTAATCTGATGCATATTTGTGCTGAAATTTAAGTTTCATTCATTTACACTAAGTTTATTGTTCAAGTGAGGGTAAATTAGTATTTTCACATTTATCAGATAATTATCCATTTTGAAGCTTATATGGTGAGACAATTTGGACTTTTTACGAGCCATTTTTGTTAGATTTAACATAATTTACCTTAAGTGAACATTTTAAACTCGGGGTACAGAGAAAAAGTTTGAAAGTTGGTTGTAGTAATCTTAAAATCGAGTTTGGGCAGGTGTAGTGACCTCTAATTATCCCTAAAAAGATTTAAGTCAAGGTACTGAATTTGAAAATGTGTATATTTGGGTGTAGTAACATTTCATTATCCCAAAATTTTAACACAACCTTAACTTTTGACATAATTGAACAATTGTGAGTTAAAACATAATTTAGTTTAAAATAAGGGAAATGATAATTTGATACATCAAAAACTTAACGTTTTCAACTTTGATACACTAAAGTATTAATTTATCTTTTTCGCACAATCAAGTTCTCTTTTTTGTCCATTTAAGTTCCTCAAAATCAATAGCACATTGAATATGCAAAAGATAAAGTAATACTCTGATGTACCAAACTTAGAAAAAGTTTTGAGTGTGTGAAATTACCATCCCTTAAAATATAGCATAATAACATGGTTTAGTTCCAAATTACATTTTAAAATATAATATAATACATGGGAGCCTTGTAATCTTAGTTTCCCTGAAATAAAATGTAAAAGTGGAAAATAGGGAAAAGCTCGCTCACTTCCCTTTAAGTTTAGATGATTCTCACTTAACTGCCTTAAATTTAAACACGATTTCTAGAGCCCCTTAAATTTTAAAAGTGTCACATAACCCCTATCTTTTAAGTTTTTTGAAAAATTCTGTAAGCTTTTTATGAAATGACAAAAAGGCTCTTGTATTAAAAAATTGAAAATAAATAAATAAAAATTATTTTTTCTATTTTTGTAAAAAAGGAAAGAATAAAAAATATGTAGTGTTTAAAAATTGAAAAAAATGTTTTAAAAAAATATAAATATAAAAGATGTTTAAAAATGATTTTTTTTATTTTTTGAAAAAATTAATTTTTTTTAAAATACTAACATATATTTTATCCTTTATTTTTTTAAGAAAATAAATAAGAAAAAAATAAGTCTATTATTTTAAATAAGAAAAAAATAAAATGTATAAATAAGAAATAATAAAGAGTCGATGGCTTGTAGTTGTAGTAGAAATTGGGAAGCACGTAAGATAGCAAAGCCTAATCACATTCACAGCTCCTCCCCCGCTGCTCTTAAACAAACCTCCTCACACACTCTCTCTCTCTCTCTCACTCAATACTCCACCCTCACTCGTAACCTCTCTCTCTCTCCGCTTTTCGATTTTGGGTTTTCTGATTCCAGGGTTTTTATTTGTTGGGCATTTTACTTTTTCATACAAAATTCGATTTTCTTGTCATTTGATATGGTCTCCGTTTTGTTTTGATTGGAGAGTGACCCTGATTTTAATTTTAGTGTTAGAGTAATTTCCATTTTCATTGCAGATGGATCTAAGAGTTTCTCTTTAAAAAACAGAAATATTATTGCAATCAGTATGTGAGAAGCCTATTGTTTGTCAATTTGTATGCATATAACAAACTGTTTAAGTTAGCAGTAGAACTGATTGAATGTGGTAACTTGTTATGACAAACTCTTTGGTGGAGGAATTCAAATCATCATTTGTGGGTTGCATAGCCTTTTGCTTAGTTTACCTGCAAAATTGAGTTTGTTTTGTTATGTTATGAAACCTAATAATTTAACTGCTTACTTGTATATTTTACATTTTGATACAATTTGATGCAATTTATGTTGATTTGCTTCCTTGCTAGTTTTGGGGGTACTACAGAACTTTTGAATGGCTAATAATAATTCGGGAAGTGATTCCACGAGCGCCCCAGCTCCTACCCCGAAGGAAGCAGAGAAGCCTCCTATAGAGCCCATCAGGATGCCTACTGTTGAAGAAGTTCGTGGACAGGACATTTGGAACAACTGTGCTGTCCGTAGCGTCGTCAGCGGAGTCATGGGTACAGACTAAAAATCTAATTCCTTTTTGCTCTTTTTCCTGTTTCCTGACGTCATTATATTTGATATGTTGCACTCTGACCCAACATATTTCACTACGTGGCAATTGATGTTAATGTCTGTGTGGCCACTTGCAAAATGGAGAATAGTTGCTGGAAAACTAAATAGTTATATTTTGTTTATTGATGCTTTATTGCTCTGCATAAACACACGCACGGACGTGTTTGATTATATTCAGCTAACATTTGTACAATAACTCTTTTTCTGTAACATTTCAATTGTTATTTACTGAGTATTAGATATTTGTCAAAAAAAATTCAGGTTCACCTATGGTTCAATTGCCATCTCAATTCTATTTTGCTCTATTGGAGGTATACTTTTTGGTTTTAGTTTGCTCAGCTGATGAGCTTTATTGGTGGAACATCAATAACATACCGTAGGAATTGTATTCGTATAGCATATCAGAATATCAGCACTCCAGTGAAAGTTGGCCAAACTTCTAAAAACAAGATATACCAATTCTTTGATCCTCAAATCTCACTAGATTATTTAGACATAAATAAAAAGATTATACTGACATTTTTTTGTTAGTTCTCTTGATTTTTCTCTGGGGAAGATATAAGAAGTCAAGCATATTCTTGAGGAATTAAAACACTTGCTGGAAACAATGTACAGAAAAATATTTTGCTTGATTTCACCTGTATGAAAAACATTGCATGCGTCTGTTCTCCATGTGTTCTAAAAGCTGGGTTTCTACAATGGAAAGTCCAAACTTGTGATAATGCCTGACTGTGGATTAAGTTTGTCATCCAAGTTTTGACTTATTTGGTTTCTGGTTTGTGTTTTTTTGTAGTTCTATTAGTTAATTGTGCCTGCTAAGTTTGGGTTTGCGTGTCAACTCCATTTTTCTATGCATTTCAATAACTAGCCTGTATGTTGGTATAGAATGAAAGATAATCAAAAGCTTACCCCTCAATACTCCAGAATGTGTGTCCTGAAATTGATATAGTTCATTCATTTGATTTTCTAAAACTGAAACAGTAGAATCTATTATCTCTTTTCCTCGTGAAGAAATGCAGATGAAATTGTGTTTTCTTCTATGTTCTCCTATAAGAAAAGGGTCATTTTAAAGCATTTAGCTATATCATCTGGTTTCTCTTTGTTTTTGAAAATTCTATTATAGCATGAGATTTTCATGTTTCTTATTATACAGGTGGTGGGCTTGGGTTGTTCATGGGATTGTTTCTTGGAGCGCTGGATAATCCTATAACTCAAGACACGATGACAGCCAAGCAACAATTTGTGTACACGGCAAAGACAATGGGGCGGAGGAGCTTCAGTTCAGCCAAAGCCTTTGCAGTGATGGGGTTCATCTTCTCAGCTGCTGAGTGCGTTGTTGAGAAGGTATAGCCTTGTTTGTCTCAATGACCTATTTGGTCTCATTCTTTATATGCGTCATTAATCATTGACTATTTTCTTCAAAGGCACGGGCAAAACATGACATGACAAATACAGCTATTGCCGGATGTGTTACCGGAGGTGCAATATCCGCAAAAGGTAACCTCTTGCTGCTATCACTGTATTAATTGTTATGTACATCCTTGGAGCTGTTCGCAAAGCCTGTTTACATTAATGAACAAATGAAGTACATTATGTGTGGAATATACGGTAAATTGCCATTGTAATGCATGAAAGCATAACATCACCGTTGTTTGTTTCTTAGTACCAATTTGTTCTGCCATTAAATTTCTTGGTGATTTGTCAACAGGACTTGGGATCTGACAATTCTAGGTTTGTGGGGGGCTTAGCCAACCATTGAACTACAAAAAATATTCAGTCATACTTATTATGTTGTCTGCTTAGACTCTTGGTGAAGTTTCTCCATACAGCAATTTACCTTTTTTTTCTCCTATCCTGAAAACTCTAAAGTAGTGTTTGGATAAAGCCTTGGCATGGCAATGAGGATGAAGAATGGAATGGGAATGAGATCCATAATAATGATGTTTGGATTGGATTCCAATCATTGACATTCTCCTCCCCTTTCCCACTTTTCCAGAAAATTTCAAGTGTTAAAAAAATTCATAGGATTGATCAGAAAATTACCTTTGACCATGGACGTGTTATGAAAATTTATTTTTGTTTTGAATAATTTCTTCAAAAATACCATGAACGGAAATCTCATTCCAATCCTAAAAACTTAATTAGACCCAGCATTGCAGAAATAATGGTTAGCTTCGCATTTGATGTATGAAATCCTATTTTGTTTTCGTAGGTGGTCCAAAAGCAGCATGTGTTGGTTGTGCGGGTTTTGCAGCATTCTCGGTCTTGATAGAGAAGTTCTTAGATAGACACGACTAAGTTCTTAGAGAAGTTCTGACGCTGTGGTCGCATATTTATATTGAATTTTGACGAGATGCAAAGTTTCTGTGACATTTACATCGTTATTTCAAGCTTAACCCTTGTTTAATCTCCCATGTTGATGAGGGGTGTACAATTTTGAACTTACAGCTCCTGCAGGATTGTGTTACTTAAAGTTTCTGTTCACTATAGTTAAATTTGTAGAACTGAACTGAACTGGTACTGTAATTGTTAATATCGAATATTTCTTGCACTTGTATTTAGCCATACATTTTTGTTAGTGGCATTCAAATAAATGAAATATTTGTAAGTTACATTGTGTTAAGTAGTCGAGTCTGTGAACTTGATTGCGGCTTATGTAATAAGCATGAGATTGTTGATTACTATTCGTGTATCTATAGTTATTGTTGAGAAAAATTAAGTAGTTGATTGAGCTAAGCGTTTGATCGATATGTCAATATGTTTTACCATGTGGGAAAGTAATTTTAGAGCAATTCTAACTTATTATGTTGTTAAAGTGATTCAATAATATCATGATTTTGATACCAAAAGTTGCAAAAATAATATAGTATTAATTTAAAATTAAATAAACAATATTTTCTTCAACCTAACAATAAGAGTGGCCTAGTAGTTGGCACTGCTCGCTTTCTAGCTTCAGTCCAGGGTTTGAGACTCAGCACGGTATCTGGGAAGAGTGGGTTTAATGATAATTAAAAAAAACTATTAGTACATTCCGTATGGTCTATCAATTCCCATTGAAAAGGTGTTTATCTTCTTGTTTGCTTAAAAAAAAATTTCGTACTTTCATTCCAAGCTAACGTCCAAAAAATTAATTTAGTGCTGCTCGGCAAATCATGGAAATGAAAACAAATGAATTGCTTTTAAAGAAAATCATTAAAATCGATAATATCTTATGGGATAATCGCAGTTGGGTACACCTAGAGTATTCGCTTTCTTGGATAGGTTACATAATATTTTTTTAAATTTTGCAGTTCACTTAAAAATTAATTTTTCTACCGTTATTTATTTATCTTTAGAATTTCTAGAATGACCAAAATACTCTTCTATTTATTACTTAACATTATCTCAAGTTTAAATTAACTAAATGCCCTTATTTGGACTTCAATTTTTCATTCAATTGCCATCTAAATTTTGGTTCAATTGCATTCGAGCAAGTTCTTTTGCAATTCCAATTCATCAATTACATAATCAACCTGTATTGAGCTCAAATTTACAACTAAAGTTTACAATTTTCTCAACAGCATAAATTTAGTAACTTGATGGTCGATAGAAACCCGAAGCAAGGTAGCTCCTTTTCTCTTTCCGTGAGGAATGTGCTGATAAAAAAAGTAGTTCTTTTCTTCAAAATTCTCTGAACCCAAAATGCCAACTCAAACTCCATGGCAACTTGAATATAATATCGCTTGCGACCTGCAACTTCGTACGATCAAGATTAAATCCCAAGCAACCCACTACTATTATGTCAAATCAAATAACCTCAAATTTCATAAAAAATCCAATTGACTTACCTTACTCCCTTCCCAGAACATATCAACTTTTAACACTAAGTTACCTCATAATTATTATCTCAAAGCAAGGCATGAAGTTCACAAATACTCAAATCTAATATTATTGACGGTAGTCACTCCATGATTCGCTCGTTGACTGCCCATTATGTGACTAGATATATAATTAATGGAAAAATCCCTCACATTTTATTTCCCGATTGTACACGAACCATTCTTGTATAAATTTCCTATTATTCTATGAAATAAATCAACACATGAGAATAAAACATGTCTACACGGTATCAGAGTGGGTCGATATGGGCTTATGCGAGGGATCCCCGTGCCTACGCCCTTGATGACTCCAAACCCGACCCGCAAAAATGATGAGAGTCAAATTCCGTACTTCCGACAGTGTACCGGTCACAAGTAATACAAGGTAATAAGATTACGACCCGAGTTTATCGAACCCAAAAGACAATTGTTTATCAATTTCAAGCACTCGAATTTAATTTTAAAGTTAATCTTAGTTGGTCAAAAGTTTGGTTTTAAGTGCGAGAAAGTAGAGCATACAACATGCAAGATTATAAAAATAATTAAATTTAAATAATTTAACAACATGGACGATAAACATATAAATATTAAAGTCGGGAAATGTTGAGGATATAAAGTCCCATATTGAAAGAATATGAGATCAAAGGGTTGTATATAAAGGAAAATGTCAAACCCAACTAAGAGCTTAAGCTTTTAGTTGTGGAACCCGACCCGATATGTATATCCCAGTTTTACATGGTAACAGAGCGGGCTAATTTGGGCCTGTGTTGGCGGACCTCGCCTCCATGTGGCTCCTCTCCCCTGTAAGCCCGATATTGTGGTTCACGTAAGGGGGGAAATAAGCATGCGTGCAAAAAGATACGTCCTACTATGGTCCACGTGAAGGGGAGTGAGTTGATAAAGGCCCACGTGTAGAATACACGTGAGGGGGAGTGTTGAGAATATAAAGTCCCACATTGAAAGAATATGAGATCAAATGGTTGTATATAAAGGAAAATGTCAAACCCAACTAAGAGTTTGAGCTTTTAGTTGTGGAGCTCGGCCCGATATGTACAGCCCAGTTTTACAGGAAATAAATTAAATTAAAATATATGTTTGTCGGGTGTTTCTAACTTAGGAAGGCAACAAGAATTCCAAATTCACCTGAAATCCCCTTTCAGACAGATAAAAGGCCTACAACTAATTTACGATGACCAATCTATCTCTAGTGATGATTTAACCGGCTAGTTGACATTAAGTTTTATGAGTCATCGTGATCTTTCGGTGTGTGTCACCTATGGATGCTACTACCGTGTCAACCAACCTATCTCTAGTGATGATTTAAACTGAGCTTTCATTACTCAGATCCATTTAAAAACTCTCCTCTCGGTTTCATAAGTAAACTAGATCAATCAGATGTAATTAAAAACAATAAGCATTAAGTGCAGATATAACAAAAACTCCCTACTCGACACGGCAAGCATATTAAAATAATTACCTAAATTTCCCTAAATAATATTCATAAATTCATCGTCTCAAATCCCTAAATGGAATTAACTCCCCATGTTCATAATCAGTTCATAATTAAACATATTGATATTGAAATTAAACCATACATGTGATTGCAATTAATTTAACAATTTAACAATTAATCATGCATATATAATTTCGTAAACAGATTGAGTAAACATAAACACATATGAACATAAATGGGAATAATTCATTTAGGGATTTGATAATACAACATAGAGGGGAATTGAGAACGTAAAACCCGGATTCATTCTCGATTGAGAATTTAATACATGAGTGATGCTTATGGCTCTTTGATTCTCCTTCAAAACCTTGATCTCTAGACCTCTAGAATGGCCCTGGAACTCTCTGACTTGAAGACGCAGACACACAATATTTTCTAGATTTTAAATTGGATTATTTCCCCAAATGTGCCGACCCCTTTTTATAGTTGCCGATTATCGAGGGACCATGGGGCCATGGCCCCTGTCGTGCCTTGTAATTCTCGCTCGCGATTCATCCATGATGTCTTTCTGGTTGACCGTTCAGATGGCCACAGGGTGGCCACGGAACGTGGCCCTCAGTCACGGTCAAAATCTTTGCTTGCAAGCCTCGATTACAACTTCGCAAGACTCTGCACATTCTAAAAGTGGGTCGTGGCCATGGGACGCTTGTATCTGATGGTTGTTGAGCTCACCACGTAGTGTGACCTTCATTTCATCATGGAGCTTCGCCACGGGATAAGCTTCAGTTGGGCTGAAATCGTTGGGCTCTGAGACCCAAGTTGATGGCCACGAGAGTGGCCCGCGGGGTCACGGGTCCATGGCCCTGGGCCACGGGATTTCCCAAATTTTTCCCAAAAATGGTCTAAAATGACACAAAATCTGCAATATTCACTCAGAGTACCGTGAAGTAAAAGAGACACAAAATGAGGGTAAAGTGTACCCAACTAGGAAAAAAACAAGGTAAAATGATGTAAATTGGTGCCCGAAAAGCGGTATACATATACCCCTATCAGCCCTCATGTGGACTCCGACCCATATGCAGAAGTTTAGTGTGTAGACAATGCTACACGTGAGTGGGAGTGTTGAAGTAAAAGACCCATGTGTATCCGAGCGAGGGAAATAAGCCCCATGTGTACACGAGCATGAGAGGGAAAAGTTAAGTGAATCCTACATTGAAATAATATGAAACAAAATGGGTGTATATAAAGGGTTGGAACAAACCCGACTAATAAGGTTTAACTTTTAGTTGTGGAGCCCGTCCCGATGTATACAACCCCGTTTTACACTGTTGAAGTAAAAGGCCCATGCGTACACGAGCATGAAGGGAAATAAGCCCCACAGGCACACGAGAATGGGAGGGAGAAGTTAAGTAAATCCCACGTGGAAAGAATATGAAATAAAATGGGTGAGTCACACGCGATCCAAAACTGGACCTTAAGAAAGTACTTGCAGTTCCACAATTTTGTTTCAACCTGATGTCACTGAGTAAAATAAAGTGTGATATCAACTGTGCACTATTTTTTTACTCTGAATGTTGTGTGATATATGACCTACCCTCAAGAAGGTTGATTGGAGCATGTAAAATGATGAACGGACTATATCACTAGGCACCTATAGCGGCGGGGAAGGTGTTGTTATCCCATAAGAGCAATGACACTCAATTGTGGCATTGACGCTTAAGACACATTCCAGCCAAACGATTGTCTCTAGTTCCCAATTGATCGCTCAAAATCAGTAAGATCACTCAATACGTTTGTGATGCATGTTGTAGAGCAAAACATACTTGGTTGATATTTCGACACATACTAATAAGTCTTCTGATACTTTCTAGTTAATTCACTATGATATTTAGGGGAATTACCACACACCCTCTCTTTGTGGATCTTTCTACTTCTTGTCCATTGTTGAAGACTATAGTAGGACCCCATGTGTATTCTTGATGAAACACAAATCAGAAGTCAAAACCTACTTTATCCACTTTTTAAAATTGGATTCATGGAAAATTCAACGATAAAGTCAAGTGTATATGCACAGATGAAGGTAGGGAATTTCAACATCACGCGTTGATGACTCGTTGTAGTTCTATGGGAACATAGTTACAGACTAGTTTCCCTGGGATGCCGCAACAAAAAGTAGTGGTTGAGAGGAAACATCTCCACCTCCTTGAAGTTGCGAGCACTCTTCATTTTCAGTTAAGTCTCCCAATCCATTTATGGGGAGAATGCATCCTTATAGTTTCCTAATAGATCAATAGAATGACGCTTAGTGTCATAAAATATAAGACTCTGTTCGAGATGTTATATGGTCGAGCACCGACATATACCCACATTAAGAGCTTCAGCTGCCTTTGTAATGTTCGTCAACAAACACGTGCCAAGTTCGTTTCTAGATCACAACCAGATATATTTATAGGTTACCCTTGGGGACATAAAGGATATCGGGTGTACAACCTTGAGACTTGCACTTTCATTACATCTAGAGACATTCAATTGTGGGAAAATACATTCCCTACAGACAAATGCACTGAGGCAGAAAGAGATGACTCTCGACCCCACATTTGCACCACTAGACGATACATCCATACTTGACGACGATGAATGGCCTATATGAGATTATAGCCCAAGCCCACAAAACCTAACACATCCGAACTAAGAAATTTAAATACCCACAAAGCGAGTTCGAACTACCTCCAAACGCTTATATGGGTACGAATGCACCTTGCCGCCTTCCCTCATCCCACGTGATATATCTTCGAGCATCACCCCTCATTCGGCTAACTCAAAGATATATCCTCCTACTCAATTCGTTTCTTATTGACGAGAGGAAATTTAGACAAGCGAAACTCACACACTCCCGATTGCACGGCAAGTGCACCGGTCGTCAAGTAATACGGGAGTATTGCGTCCTAGAGTTATCGATCCCATGAGGAATAGTGGTTTTAGTGGTGCGGGCGCTCAAGTCGTGTGATTGAGGGTTCGGGTCTGGTCAATCAAATATGTTTAAGTGGTGGTACGAATCAAATCACAATCCTCAAACAAAATAAAGTAAAAACCACTCCAAGCGTGCAAATGAACAACAAGAGTATCACAAGATAATGTGTCAATAAAATCAAGTGATCGGGGTGTATGGAATCCCGGGAGGTTCTTAAGACTAATATTTTATTCGGTATTTATCGAGAAAGATTATTATGTAGTGAGTTAAGCATTGGGAATTCCAAACCCACCCTAATGTCCACTCTACGAGGCAACAAAAGGTGAGAGAATCGGCTTTAAAACTAATTGAGGTAGAATCAAGTTCAAACTCAAATAATCCCTTCTTACAAGTCTAGTAGGAATCTCTATCCTTCGGGTTGGTACCCTATAAATATAAACTGTGCCCTTTGGTAAATCCCGATCTAGGTCCAGTCTCTAAGCACCCTAATCAACCTAGTTAAATTACTATCGCCTCTTTTCATAGGTTTCATCTAAGTTCAAGCCTACACGGGAGAACTAGCGGTAAGTTACACCCTTAGAGCCTTAATTCACTACCCTAATTGACCCGTTAAATGTTGAATTACATATTAAATCCTAATTTGCAATTCCCGTTCATCCTACCCCGATCAAGATACTTAGCTATTCATGTTCATGTTCAAAGTTACACACTTACCCTGATCAAGAACTAGCATTAAGTTACACACTTAGAGCCTTAATTCACTACCCTAATTGACCCGTTAAATGTCGAATTACATATTAAATCCTAATTTTCAATTCCCGTTCATCCTACCCCGATCAAGATACTTAGCTATTCATGTTCATGTTCAAAGTAAAAAAGAAATTAAAGATCAAAACCAAATCATTCATCATCATGTTCATAAATCTCGAATCAACCATGAACTTTAAATCAAACTCGAATCCAATATACCAATGAGCAAGCGAACTTAAATAATCACTTCAATATATTAAAGATAAATCCCAATAGAATCAGTTCATATATCAAACCCAAAATAATCCTCAAGAGTGAATCCAAATAATAAGAACTAGAACCCAAAACCTCAATATCGATATCCAAGTGATCTCCCTGCTCTCTTCCTTCTCTCCCAACGTGTTCTCTACTGATATTGGCGTCCTAGACCTCTAAGCATGCTTATTTTCGTAATCCTAGATCCCTTTTATAGCGAAATACTTAAGCAAGGGAAAAAGTGGAATTTCAACATTCCTGGTCAATTGACAGCGCAGACCCGTCACCTTTCGGGGGTCGTATCTCCTAAACCACACCTCCAATGGAAATACTTCCTTCATGAAAGTTGTAGCTCTCTGAATTACCTTTAATATGGCGCAATTTTTTTGCTCAATTCGACTTCAAACGAGAAAGTTATGGCTCGCACAAGATCAGTAGCCAGAACAGTCAGGTAGCCGAGTTAGACTCGGCTACTGGACTCTGCTACTGACGTTTTCGCTTTTCGAGCTTCAGTTTCGCATGTTTTTAGTGTCCGAGTCCCCCAATTAGTAGCCGAGTCAGGAGACTCGGCTAGAGACTCGGCTACTGAGGTTTTTCGACTCCCGAACTCTCTGTGAAGGAATTCCATGGGTTCCAATCAAGTAATTTCATGCAGCGGAAGCAAAAATTAACCATGGATTCCACTAGCTTA
>JAYMTP010001917.1:0-21717 GCA_036897365.1 Geranium brycei
ATTTTCTACAAAAATAATATTACAGAATGAATAATCGATTTCGAGAACAACCAGCTCTCTCTCTTCTATAATCTATACATGTATGAATATCCAATAGAAAACAAAAACTGATGATCAAAACAGATAGTAGAAAAGAGAATAGGAAGAAACAAACAAATAATTCAAGTTCAAGCAAGGAATATACAAACAATTCCTACTAGCCTAGCTCCAACTCTCTGCTTCCTGAAAACCTTGGTATACATTTTTTTCTAACCAATATTAATTCTCTACTCTACTCTACTCTACTCTAATCTACTACTAGTATATGATAATAAATACTAATGATATTTATAGGGCACTTGACTCACTCGATTCCTTCCATTTCACCAAAGATTTGAGAAACTCCATCACCTATATATAAAGAAACATGCATGGCCATTAGTTTCACTGTCAGCTAATGGAAGCATAATATTTCAAAACAATACTATAATTTAGAGATGCTACTTTGGTTTCTTTCATTTCCAGGCCTATGATTATCTAATGCCAGCTTGCTTGCTTTCTTTCTCCCATTTCACAATGCATGGTCCTCAAATCAATTCTCACACATAATTTTGTTCCTAAAATTCATTCACAGACAAGGGTCCTAAACCAACATTGCTGTGGTTTCACAAGTCATGGTACAATATCAGTGATAGGGTCCTAAGCCATACCTCTGACGTGTCACTGAGAGAATAAAATGCATTGGTTTCCTTGGGCGCGGAGGAAACTAGAATGCCAAAGCCTTGATTTCCATCTCTCAAAACCTGTCAAAAGCGCATTGGATTGTTAGAGAGGTCACTGATGAGCCAGCAGCACAACACAACATTATCAGCGCCAGAATAGGACATTAGTGTTACCTTGAATGCATCCTCATCTGTCCGATCGTCTCCAACATATATTGGTAGCACATCATCACAATTACCAAGTCCTGAAACCATTTTTTTCAGATTCTTAGCGCACAAGAATCATAGATATGCTTCTAACGATCACAATTTTAATGAAGGTCCAAACTCACCGAGTGATTCAAGTAAAAATGTTAAAGCTTTCCCCTTATCCCAGTCAATCACAGGTCGAACCTCCAAAACCTACACGCATTTTACACGGAAATATAAAAAATAGACAACTACTGGAGCATAGTTAGAAAAGATTCAGTCCAGATGAATTCGCGTATTGGATCTGAAGAATACCTTCCGACCATGAGTCAGCCGCAAGCGTGGGTAGTCTTTTAGAATACCATCAACCAGTTCTGCAACTTTTGCCCAACTCTTGTAAAATAAACCACCAAAAGTTTCCTTGTCAGACTTAAAGGAACTAAACAGAGAACTAAACTTGGGGTGTGTTATTCAGTGAGACCTGTACCTTTTCATCTACGTTACGGTAATGTACAGACACACAAAACTTATTATTCTCGACTTCTGCTCCCTTAATGTCTTCGACACTTTTGACAAGGGACCTAAATATCTGTTAAATCAAAGGAAAGTAAGAAAATATATCATGATAAAAGAACATCTCATCAGACATGCTATGCTGCTGTATATCAATTATTGGGGGGAATAGATCCACACCTCATCGATCATAGGTAAGAACTCACTAGCAGGCTGGAATAAATTAGCTTCCTTGCCCTATATTCACAAGAAGCTAGGTTAAGGATCACGCTAAAAGTACATTTATGATAGAAGTAACATGCAAGTAGCTAATTACCATCATGTACTCTGGGTGATCGCTAGAAATGGTCTGTCTAACAGGCCCTACAATGTCCATCCCGTGACTACCCGCATAATAGAGTTCAGTTAGTCCAACAAACCCAAAAACCTGATGGAAAAGGAATACAGAAGCAGTTATATAGAGGGCAAAACTCCAAGAAAATGTTGGATGGGTCAAAGAAGACATCTAGCATTATAGTACTGCGATGTGATTGTCAATGAAACATACCTTATCCCTACTTCTTCCACTAATTATTGCAGTTGGGAAACTTTTTGCTACATCTCTCACAGCAGCACGCATCTGTAAGGGATTTCATTTATTGTATGATTTGATATGTATGAAAGAATTCTTACGAGTAATTAATTATTATTCATTAGAGAAATAGCTCAATGACTCTTACCGCACTAGACATGAAGGCGCGGTCGGGGTTGTCAACAATTGGTGAAAGAGTCCCGTCATAATCTAAAAACAAGGCTATTCTCTTCCCTTTCGCGTGATTAGTGATTTTTTCAAAGGATGCAATTGCTGATGGATATTTCAGCTGCAAAATAGAGAAGGATGTATAGAGCTATATTAATAACTCATCCTAATGTTGAGGACACGTCAATTACATAACTTGGTAAGGAAAAGAACTACCATCCAATTAAGGCAAGCAACATCAGGAGCATCATTTGATGCAAGCTCGTTGAAATCCTTGACTATCTTTCTGTGAGGAGGGGATGAGGCTTTCATAGCATCTAGCCAACAGCTTGAAATGACTTCATCGAGTATCCCCGTCTTTTTCCTTGGAATGGTTAGGAACATGCCGGGATTAAAAAGTGCTCTTGGGGATGAGTATGGCAACATGGTGGAATGCACACCCAGTCTAGACTTATTTATTGGAGCCGGATCAGCAAGAACAGAAGCAGTATGATTTGATTTCAGGTCCATCCAATCCAGAATCAAAGCAAAGTTGTTAAGTGCAGAAATTAGGTGAATTTAAACAGCAGAGTATCCGAACAGCTAGAAATTATAGGTCTGAATTCCAATCAAAGATATTTTCTTCACCCGACCCTTTTATCAATGAAAAACCACTTCTTCAAAGTTTCTTTGTCAGTGCAGTTTGGCAAGAACCCCATCAAGCGTTGGGACCCTGAACACTAATTGACAATAAGAATATGCCGTGAGAAAATAATGCATAAAAATAAACGGGTACACATCAAAGTCATATCTCAATGCCAATAGTACCTTCTCATCTCCTCGGAAGAGATTTCCCACTTTCTGCAAAGATGATGAAAAAACTCGTTAATTACTAATTTACTTACATAAATGAGATGCTTGTTTTAGCAACACCTAGTTCCTTAAAGTTGCATAGCAATATAGCAAGAATTTCCCAAATAGCGATGAAGAGCAAATGATAACTAGAACAATACATCAACTGAAATATCAATAATAGGTGAGAGCTTGATCATTACGTGGACCACAGTAAGCAAACCTTAGCAAAGAGTAGTTCTCAGGAGGAAGAAAAAAAATTCCACTTCCCCTGAACTCTCACATACTTTAACTCGACTAGCCTTCTCGTCAAAATCAACTCAATTTATGGATAGAAAATATTCAGGTTGACAGCGACTATTGCGCACTGTTGAACCAGAGGATTTAGGAAATGGTTTATGAATATGATATATGATAAGAAAGCACCATTGTTTGTTAAAATATTTCTTATACAGGACAAGAAAAAACAGTTCAGATTCACAGACTTCTCACAAACTATAACCAGGCCCAGGCCAGTAGGCAGAAAATCTACACACCGACACAAACTGTACAAAACACAATACCAATGATGATTAATAATTGTGCCAATTATAGAATTCTCACACTCATGTAAATGAAAATATGTAATGACTAAATAACAGTATTGATTGCAGAGGTGTAATCTATACAGTAACAAGTTAAAACCATATCAGGCATTTTCAACACGAACCTCAAAACAGGTAAAACAAGCACAGAAAATGACTTGACTAGTGCAAGAGAAAAGAGCGCATATTGCCAGTGGTGGGCCAACCAATAATCTACAAAGAAGTAAATACAAAATACTATACTTTCATGTCTTCACGAATGGAAAACAGAACATAACTCACTCAAGAGTTACAGAATCACCAAGAGAAGCAAAACAATGGGAAAAGTAATGGCTACTTACACACATGGCCATATCAAATGCAACCACACACATCGGGGCCTACCGAGGGAATCATTCAACTTATGGACCAGACAATACAGATTCGGCTTCAACGAAACAAACAACCAGGGTGCAGAAATTGTTTTGCCATGCCCAATATGCTACACTTGCCATCTGAGATTCACCACACATAATTGGAAAAAGAATAACTTCACCACAAATTATCATGCCCTTTAGGGCCATGAATAGAAATTAGAAAACCACCTGAAAATCAAGGCCAAGATTTCATTTCACCATGGAAAAGTTATGACTATGACAACTGGGAGTGTCCTTCCCTTAAATATATATGTACTGGATTCAAATAGTTCATGACAAGAACAGACATTGACTAACTATGGACAAAACTACATTTCAGGAGTGAAAAAATCAGAGATAAAAACAAATACACATTGCATCAGTCAACTGAATCAACCAATCAACCAAACAGTCCTCACTAAAAAGGGGATTCCATGATAAACAGAAGAAACAAACATTCAGATGCATTGAGTATTCATGGAACCCAATTTCTAAATCCAGTACAGCAAATAGCACCTGAGCAGCGAGTGAAGCTGATAAGCAGGCCCGAGATTCAAGGTTTGAGACCGTTTGGCAGCCGAGAAAATGCGGGAAAGGTGCGATGGAGGCGAAAGCGAGGGAAGGAGAGGGTTTAGGGGTCAATGCAGAGAGAAAATGGTAAAACCCTAAAGACAAATCAAAATGCGAGAAATTACAAGAAAAAGGAAAAAAATCGTTAAAACGACCTAACGGTTGATTATACCGATTTCAGGTTCCGTCGAAACGTGCTCCATAAGGCAACTCTCGATTGTTGCATCAACAGAACAGAGGCACGTGTCTCGCACGGAGGCAATAACGGCGAGAGTGGCAGCCACGCGCCACGTGTCCCCCGCAGTTTTCTACTTGTTATGAATCAGAATTAATCATATTTTTATTGCAAAGCAATGGGACTCGTGTCGAGCGGCTGACGTGGCCACGTTTCAGGAACAGCTGGGTGGTCGTCGGTGACGGTGTTTGGTCTTGTATTAGCCTATGTGGCATGTGTGGGTCCACATGACGGTCACGGAGATGGAATGACGTGGAATGGTTCTGGGTGAGTGGGTGGGCTTTTAGCCCAAAACCGGATTTGAACCGGGATCCAAACCGGACTTGAACCAAAAAATCGAGAACCGTGTGTATTGGGTCGGATTTGAGTTTGAAAATTGAAAACTAAATCAATTCGTTCGAGTTCGGTTCTGAGAGTGCAAAGCCGCCAACTAACCAGTTCGGAACCAAACTAATCCAAGACGTTTTAATTGGTATTTTTTTGTCTTTCCAATTTGATATTTTCCTGTAAAAGGTTCAATTGTGTATAGTTTTGCCCATAATTGAACAATATATGAATATCACATTAGTTGAGTTTAATTGAGTAAAACAAGAAACTCAAAACAGATAATCATATTCTAAATCTCTCAATTAGTCATTAAATCAGGTCTAATTGGGTTGAATCGGGAACCAGACCAAAAACTGAACTGTTTCCCACATATTAGATCCGGACTTGGGTCTCTAAAATAAAAAACGATTGGACCGGTTCTAGACCAGTGCCCAGCCCGGGGTGGGTCCATGGCTGGCTTGGGTTAATTTTAACGGAGTCTTACCGCCGTCACACATGACTTAATATTATACTTAAATTTAAATTTAAAAAGAAATGAAATGAAAATATAATATTAATTTGTATAGCTGGCGACGTGGGTCAAAGCGTACAAATGGTCAAAGTGTCTGACGGGACAATACGTAAAAATGTAAATATTAAAAAAGGGAAAGAGGAAATGTTTCCTTTTCGAGGGTGTCGCGTACTGCATCGCTTCGTTGTCAGGTCCGTGTCGGTGATGTTTTGGAACTCACAACCGAATCGGGACTGCTCTGCTACATTCACTTATTCTAATGTAAAATCATCGTCAATGACAACTTAAGTAGATCAACTAGACAGAATGAAATTAGTAATGCGATTGTGTTCGGTAAAAGTGCCATATAAATGTAAAAAAAATTTCGAAAACCAGTTTTGATGTTGATTATGATTTAATTTGAATATTATATTACATGATATATTAGAACTTACATTGTGATCACATAAACGGGTCTTTTTTAATACAAATATATCTCATTTACACGTGAATATTGTGTTTCTGTATTTTATTCATATATATAAATTAAATATGTATTTTTAAATATAATTAAAGGATATTGTATTTTGTAACTTTTGTTTAACATATTATATGCATTAGGGCTACTTAACCTGAAGAATAATATTATATCACTTTCCTTAATCATGTTGAGGAGATCATATTCATTTGATTTGGTATATTTTGTCATTCCTATAATATTTCTAGTGTTACAATGTACTTATTTCTTATTCTAAGTTTTTACTGCAAAAGAGATTATACTTTAAAAAAAATAATAAATAATGGAAAGCAAGTGAAGAGTGACTATGTTGACCCCAAACCTGCATTAGGTTTAAGCATAGCCCTTTAACCTTCTGAAGCCCAAATGTCAAACAAACCTAATGCATAGGCACAACAAGAATGGAGTAATGCCAAACAAATCTAATAATCACAATCATTTGTTTTATAAATTCAACGACTCAAATGAGTTTTCAATTTTGCAGACTAAGATATGGTTTTCACTTGTATAATCCTCTATTCATACATCCAAAATCAAAATCGAACATTTCGATTACTAGATAAAGACAAAAGAAACGAGCAGAAGGAATTCCTTGGGTACCCTTTGAGTCTTGACCCAAATGATCATTCGATCACTTTATTCAAAATTCTATGAACAAATGCATATACTTGTCTCCCCCAACCAAATGTTCTTTGGGGAAATCAATATTCTGAAACTAAAAACAAATTAACCTGTAAACAAAGCCATGATCCTAATGCGAGGTGAAAGTTCCATGCATATATTTACATATACGAGAACAACATTAATTATGAAACAATACAGACTTGGTTTGTTTACGGATGTATATAATCCCGAATATTTATTCTCAACCCGCAATATGCTTCTTTTTTCCTTCTACAATCTCCATTTTCTTCCATTAAAGGTAAGCTCTACTGATATATACAGAGACTGAAGCATATGAACATATGCTTGTATATGAAACAAAAATAACAAGAAAAAACAGTCGGTAGAAAACTCTTACAAAGAGCGCTGCATATCTCCAGCCCTTTAGATACCATGTAAGCACAGGTCTGGGAATCCTGGTCTAATACTCTAAACACGGAGATTGGTTCATGCACATGATCTTACATCTGGAGAAGATTATTCACAGTAACAGTGACAGAATTCGTTCGCTGCAAGTCCTGCAAAAATTGATAAAGTGGGTTGGATTCTCTACCTAAAACCCATCAAGCAAATCGAGCAAAAAAAAGAGCTTGAAAATTTGAAGGCGTTAAATTTTGAAAATCATGGAAGTGCCAGTAACGTAAGAATTGCATTCCCAGTTTCAAAATCAGAGATTTTTGCTTCAATGATTTCACTTTTTTTATGGGCAGTTTTGAATCAAGATTTGGGCTTGACTATGCTATAATGGAGCAAGACAGCACAAATTAATGATTCTTAAGATTATTCATGGCTTTCATGACTTTATTCATGGTTTTATGCATACTTTTTGTGACCTTAAATTGTATTCATGGGGAATTATAGTTTGAAGTCAAACAGTAACTCTATTTAGCCTTAAATTTTGTTAAACGTCAAATAGGCCACTTATTTCAGGATAGAGTAATATGTAGTAAAACCAAACTGACCTGATAGATGATCTCATCCGGGACATGAGGCAGCACCTCCCGTACTGTCTCAGCCATGGCAAGTATGTTTGTGATGTCATCATTAGCAGAACGTGATGCAGTGCGTATATGTAAACCACCTGAACCTCCAGGGTACCTTCCACCCAGAGTGGGAGTAGGCGTACCAGATGATGCTGCAGCCTGAGGGGGATTCATAGGCCAAAGGCTCCAGGCCGCATCTTCTAGGGCATTATGTGCATAGGTGTCCCCAACAGATGCTAGATGCCTCATCATCATCTGAACTCTTCCCAATCCACCTGACCTGGTAGCATTTGAGGGTCCCGCACCATCCCCACCTTGGCCAGGCCAACCATGCAACCAATTTGAATCCAGTCCAGTACCCCTACGAATTAGAGAGAATCACTTTACGCTTTGGAAGTGTGTAAACATCATGCTTCAGAGATGCATATCATATAGCACACAAGCATGTCATATGGAATTCATAGGACAGACCAACTATTTTCCATGTAATTAATTCCTAGGATTCAGTGACATATTATAGAATTACGCCCGCTCAGAGTTTAAACTAAAAATTGTTGAGATGAAACTCAGTTAATGTCTCATGCATCTCAAGTCATACAGCTATTGTCATCTATGTTGGTCTAAATCTACAGCAGATGCGGAGTGATTGGCGTCAAATAACTTCAACACGGCAAAATTGCCTAAAAAGGCATTTGAAAAGCATGAAATAAAGCATCTCACAGAAGCAGAGGATATGCAGAAGAGTTAGACCGTGCCCTTGACCAAACAGCAAAATTTGTAGTGAACTACTGCATATAATTCAGATTTCAAATGGTGTGAAAGTAAGCATGACAAACACAACTGACAGCAGCAGGCAGCAGGCTATCTACTGCTCGAGTTCCACAATGGTCGTAAAAACTACTGAACAGAATTTCTAGTGATCCAAATGTGAATACTTCATATTGGAAATCATGCCAAATCACATTTTTCTGAAGCAGTACTCCACACAAGCTAAAACACCACATTCATTTAAGGTTAGGATTTGAACCTCCAAGCACTGCCTTCTAAAGGGTTCTGTGTCTGATTTGGGAACACTCCTGTTGGGAGAGTATTTCCAGAGGAATTTTGCCTATTCAGCCCTGCACTTATTTGACGAGCAAGCTGCTCATCACTTAAAACTTCAGCAGAGCCAGGATTTGCTTCACTTTCACCTCTGCCAGAGAAAAGTGGCTTTCGACAAGTGGGACATGAATAATTATCATTTAAACCTTGATCCAACCTGTAATTTTTTAGTTGCTTAGTCAAGTATATAAAGCTCCATATCCACGTGCATAAAATATCAGTTATACCAAGATCTCAAGCATGCAAGATGGAAAAGGTGATTGCACTGTAGCTTCTTGGCCTTACCCATGGGTTCCTGTTATTCAGACAATTTTAGAAAAAAACATGGGTCAAGGTCAAACTGAAAGGTAAGAAATGGAAGAACCAAGCGTACCCTACAAATTGCACATTCATCATCATATGCCTGCAGCTCTTCATGTGTAGCATCAGGAAAAGCAGCGTGAAGGGTGCCTAAAGCTATTTTTAGTTTAACGAATCCTTTTATACGCTTTAAGATTGCGCTCAGCAGTGCCTGCTCATATCATCAACGAATCAATATGTGTGCAAGGATATCATGTCAAAGTAAATGAATATAAGATTTAAATTGTTAACATGCAAATATACTCACACGTATATTCAGAAAGAGGACTGCATCCACAAGATGGAATGCCATGCCATGAAGCCACCAAATATGCACGTAATGGCCAAGTGCCATCACCAGCGTTACCATGTCTAGGGAGAAACCCACGTTCCGAATAAGAATGCCTTTCCATTCCGCCAATGAACCTGTGATTTAGGCAAGGTGCAATAAACAATCCAATGTAAGCAGGGTTGGATTAAACATTGCTTCCTTCACAAAAAGTAAGGACTAGAGGATAGGAAAGGACAATTGTGAAACGAACTGCGCAAGATTGCATAGAAAAGAATATATGAATCTTAAAAGAGCAAAACCACAATTATAGCCAAATAGATAGACAGCAACTGTGCCTACAAGAAATGAGAACAAGCAGAGTCTAAGGCAATACCAATTTCAAAGTGAACAAACAGTAACAATAAGTAGGTTGATCCAAGAAAAAAAAAGTTCAAATATTTTAAAAGAGAACCTAACACCTGTGAGTACTACTTAAGACAATAACAATTAGTTCATCCACTGCGACTTCACCTCAAGATACAAGCATTGTCGAAAAGAGAGAGTTTTACTCCAACCTATAAGTTAATTGTCAAACTGGTATATCAAGCAGTCTCAAACTGCCATGCTTGTAATGTGGGTATGTCATCACTCCCCTCACATGCAAGCTTGCTATACAGGCTGACCAAGAGTTACAAGGAGGCAACACATACGGGCTGCACATGCCCTAGACTAACCCACCTATAAAACCAAAATGGTTGTAGACACAATTTCAAGTAGGCCATAAGAGATGAAGAATTATGGAATCATATATAGTAGCAAACCAAACAATACTACATCAATTTAATGCATTCATATAAGCAGAAGCAGAGTTTGATAATTACCTATAGATGATGTATCGAAGAACTTTGATCTTTGACAGCTTGCAGAGTTCGATGCTGAATGATGGATCCATATATCAAGTAACTGGAATCCATGCACCAAAGTGGCCTAAAAGTAGGTTGCATCCCAAACTCATTGTCAACCTTACAAATATTGCACAGGGAAGCTCTATACAGTCTGAAGATTAATTTTCTATGATGTTGTAATTTAGTGTCTCAGAAACATTACCTGCATTGTCTCAAAAGCAATACTCAGAGGCTCAAAGAACAACAGCAGAAACATAGATGAACCCATTGTTCTATATAGCACCAGGCAAAACCTTATCCTGTAAGCACCCCAACAGTGCACATGCATACAGAAGAAATGAGAATTTTAAGTTCACAAGCTCAGAAAAGTCAAAAGTGCTTGTCAGAAAACTAAAAAAGGGAAACACAAATGAATATCCCCACAAAGGCAGTTCACAAGCAGGCACATGTTCGGAGATGCAGATACACACAAGCATACCCCTTCAAGGAGAAATGGGAAAAAAGAGATACATATTCAGCTGTTACATTTGATACTTCAATCATATTGTCCATCTAGCGCAAGAACCCAATGCATAGTGACATGTGAAATTATTCACTAATGCTCTACATTCTCAAATCATGGGGAAAAACCATACCAAATGAAGTCAACAGATAGGACGAACAGCAAAGCTGAATACACACGAAAATAAGTCCCTGGCGTTGCAGATGGAGAAGCATTCAAACGTTCAAGTCGGTCTCTAGCCATAGCTTGAAACATCTGTATAACACATGTGAGATGTACTTACATCCAAAACGAGCCAAACATACTTCCGAGCAGTCTAAAACAGTACTAACGCGAAGCTTAATTACCTTCAAAGTACATAATACAGTTAACCAGGTTGACCATAGAACAGCTTGATATATGGTTGGTGGGATGACCAGTGGTAAAAATGTACCCTGTTTAGTAATTCATCAAATATAATTACTGAAACAATAACAAGTCTAACCAGATAAAACCAATATAAAAGTAAAATTGAAAGGAAATGCAAGCCATTTTTTGGAATTACCAACAAACAAGTAAGAAAGCAAAGCTATCTGGGAACAGACAGTTTTAAATCCCACGAAGCAATGACATGTTTTTCATGACCCTCCCTGGAGCGCTTCTAGCTCCTTCAGGTGTCCACCTCATAACGTATTCAAAGACGGTGCTAGCTAGGTGACACCTCCTAGTGCCATACTGATCTCAAAGACGATCCATTATTTTTTTTAGAGTGAACAACTTATTGGCACAGGTATCCCAGGGAGAAACTAATAGATCAAGTAACATAAGCATTTAATCTTAGATAAAAATCACTAAATCAGAGTTTGTTAATATAAATGGGGGCTTTGAACGTGTATCCATTACTAATTCCTCGCTGAAGGGGGATAATAATTCCAATCAGTTTCAGATTCTATTTTTCATACTGTAGGGCAGAGCACTGATCTACTTATCAAATTCTTGTTTTCCTTCATGTCTTTTCTACTCAACTGAAAAATACTCTAGGACCAACTTATGTTTTTTTTATCAGCGCCAACTTAACCTATTTACAAATTTATGTATACACAAATGCAAAACAAGTGCTAGCCAAGAAAGCATATGGGAGATTGAGATGAGAGAACCAGCTCTTCCTATTCCTTGTTTTCTGGTAGGTAAGTTATATCCAAGCCTGGGAATAATCAGCCAAAAACAACTAAAGTGCAAGTATGCAACAGCCATGGTCTAGTCCAAAAAAAACTTATAAGGAAGCACCAGCCACACAATTTTATTAACTTATAATCTCTCGTTTCAGAATAAATAGAAAAGAAAGAAATGTAAAGCAAACAAGACAGTGAAATTACAACCGTATCTACGAGCAGTTAAATAAAAGAAGAAATGAAAACAAACTATTTATCAACTAAAATGGTAATAGCTAGCTTTGCAACAATTCACCTTATAGACAACATAATTGATAAGGCGTTCAGCCAATTTCCGACTCTCAGAAGGATATAACTCCACAAAGAATATAGCCTGTATGTAGAAAAAAAAATAATAACAATCAAAATGATTAGCCTTGGTATAATCAAGTTAATGTAAAAACATCAAGATTAGATCATTTTCGGCACTATCAATGGCTAATTTCCACAGTTATACCAAGCATCTCAGTCGTACTTCCCCAAATCAGGATATATATCTTTGCAAGAGATCCTACTTTTACTTGAACTTCTCTCGCTGGCTAAAAGCACTCGACCTCTGAATACAAAATCATAGAACCAATCCAATACCTAACCCTTAAAACTTTGCCCACCCGACGAATAATGGTATTTATCATATAAGTATCAAGAAAATGCCTCGAGCACATGAGATATGTTAGGAAGCATGTATATATGCCCAAATAATCCTTTTCTAGGAAAACAATGACATTTACCTCAGCTACAATAAGCAAGTGGAATAAGCTCTACATTGGCCCAAATTATTTTTATGAAATCTAGAACACTTATCCAAAGTGCAAGACAGAAACAAAACATGACATGTGTATCACATACATGTTCTAAAACAGTGACAAGAAACAAGTGCATCGACCTTGACACTGATGTCAAATATCTTTTGAAATCAACAGCGCAAAGCAACCCCTAAATTCTTTATATTAACGAGATTTACCTTCAGACATAGAACGAGTAGAACAAATATATTGAGAACAAAATTTGCCAGCAAGCTGACTGTAGCATAAGAGCTTAAAAGCAGCTCTATAGCACGGCTAGCATTCCCCTTGTGAACATAATTCTCACTGAGCAAGCCATCTGATTTTAGTCTCTCTAGTAAAAACTCTGTCCAAAACTGCAGACCCACATAGCTTATAACTGAACACCCTGCCGATAAAGCCACATACTTCATACCCATTTCTAATATATTCTGCCTCGTGATCAAACCCCAATTTCCGGGTTTTCATCAGAACTGCATTTCCATAACTATGCGCTGACAATGAACAAAATCATGCATAAACTTGAGCTTGCGAGCACCCTGAGACAGCTTGTCAATCTACCATATGAACAAAAGAGAAGCAACTACCCGGGTCAAGCTAAAATCTCAATTAAAATAGCAAGAAAAAACAGTAAAATTTAAGCAAAATCATGAAACATAAACTATCAGCACAATAACATCATTGGCCAATAACAAAAATGTCAGAAAATAAAGCAACAAACTGAACCTGTTCTGGAATCAAACCTCATAAGATTAATAAAAAAATCCCAATATGTTCAATTCATAATTCGTGAACCTCTGAATGATAGGAAATTAATTTATAACAAACTACATCAATTAGTGGGGCACCAACATGACAATTCTGAAGAAAATCAAAATCCTAAAATGATCACGAACACAATCGAATGCACAAACCCTAGAATCTAAACAAATTTAAAAATTAAGAAGACAAAATATCAAGCAAAATTGAACAAAAATAATTTGGGCAGAAATCTATTATCCTCAAGACATAAAGAGCAAAAATTATCCGTACACGATGAACACGGAGCTGCCCAGAATTGAAAGGACGGTAAATCCGAGAAACGAACCTAATCCGAACTTGGAAGGAATTGAAATGGTGTCGGTGGCTATCTTGATTCGCATGGAGCAAAAGGAACTGGATCAGTTTTTGCGGGAAGGAGAAAATAAAGATGCCAAACAAATAATCTATACATACATATAAAAACAAATAATTCGGTAAAATTTGTAATTTGTTCATGTATTTTAATTAAATAAATAATAAATAATTCTACAAATATATACATGTTGTGCACGGAGGAGAACCGGCTTGGTTCTAAACGAGCCGAGCTTGTAACGAGTCGTTCAAACTTGATTCGTTAAATATTCGGTTTTGGTTTGTTACAATCGAGCTTGAGTCTAATTCGAGCACATGATTGGGCTCGTTAAATAAACAAGCTGAGTTCGAGCTTAGCCTTTTAAGGCTCGCGAGCCGACTTGTTTAATAATTAATGAATTATTATATATTTTTATTGATATTTAAAAAATAGAAACTGTTTATTAAGAAATTAGAGGAGTCGAATCGTATTGAGCCGATTTCGAGCTAACTCGTTTATATTTTAATAAATTATATATGATTTAATATTTAATTTATTTTTAATAAATATTTGTCTTGAAAATTAAGCGAGCTGAGCTCAAGCTTATCTTTTTTTTCGAGTTGAACTTGTGTTTAGGTATATAAATTCGTTCGAATTCGAACCAAACCGAGCTGAGCCTTGCTAATCGGTTCCCCCGGTTGATTATATATTCGGACCGAACTGTCTCCAGAATCTTCTTCCACTGCCACGTGGAGCCGAATTGTTCGTCTCTCCCAAATAAAAAGGTCACAAATTCAATTGTAAACCCTAATTTGAATTCAGGCAATTCCCAGAAGAAGACGAAAATGGGGATTATAAGGAGTAGCTTCTCGTTCTTGTCAGGGACCGTGTGTGGGATCTACGTAGCCCAAAACTACGCCGTTCCGAACATCAAGAAGATGTACAACGAAGCCGTCGTCTACGCCAAGCAGCTCGAAACCAAGTACCGCAAGCCCAAGGTCAGAGACAACGACGATTGATCAATAACGACGTCGTTTTCGCCAAGGTTCACGTTTTGCCCTGTCATTTTGTGAAGAAAGAGGTTTTTTTGGCTTACTGAATTCTATACTGTGATAGGACAGAAACAAATTGGATCTACAATGAAATTCTTATTAATAGATCTAGTATTTTAATGGGTCACTAAAAATGTGTTTTTGAATGACTACCCATTTGTTTGATCTGCGAATTCGAATAAGAGTTTTGTCATTGTGGATTGAGATTAGCAGGATCTTCATGTGTGTTGGTAGCGTGATTGATGTAGTATCCGAGCATGATGTTTGGTCGCTCTAAATTAGAGTGCTATAGGGAAATTGCATTTCCTGAGTATTGCATTTGTGTAAGCTGCTGGCAAATTCAGTTTTAGACCCGGGCTGTTTGTTCAAGTAGATCAAGCCCTTCCCTGTGTGCTCGTGGCATTATTGAGATTGTTCACTTTAAGGTATATGGTTGATGTTTTGTCCATTTTGGTGTTGGTAGTTGCTAGCGATCCATTTGTTTGACTGGTTATGGCATTCGTTTAAGCTGCAAATTCAGTTTTCAAGTAGATTGAGCTCGTATCATTGATGATATGGTTCAGGCATGTTATTTGTGTGTTCACTTTCACGTTTGGCGTTGCTAGTTGCTAGCGATCCATTTGTTTGAACCGCAAATTACTCTTGCAGGCATTTTCAGGTAGATGAGCAATTGTATATTCCTTGGCAAAATGTTGTCCGCTTGAACTCGTGTGTTTTCAGGTTTTGTTTGAGTGGATTGAGGTCTCTCGTGAGATTATTGGCATATTGTTTCTACACAAATTAGGAGTAAATTGTCAGTTTATGAACATCTTGACAATCATATGGTTGTAATAAAATTGGGATGTTATTTGAGTAATACAATATCAGAGAGCAGAATCTGATTTGCCTGGTCCATTTGTTGCAGGTATGTTTGATGGACCTAGTTTTCCAGTTGGTTTATGGGGTCTCATAGCTCGATTATGACATTTATGGGTTCTCTCTTCATTTATTCCAAAACAATGGAGTGTTTGATCTAACAACATTTTTTCCCCAAATTGTGTCATTTGTTGATGTTAATGATTGTTTGGGTCATTTGTTGATGTTAATGATTGTTTCAAGTTATTACTGTCTTTTCACATTTTTGTAGACAATAACCTGAATCCAGGATATGTTATCTTTAAACAAATGAACTTTTATGATAATTTCTGTAATAGTACTGACGTATCCAATTTTTAAACTTTGTTTTGTTTTAGTTTTATTCGCTCAACACTTGAAATTGGTTTTACTAAGTCTCGGCCAGAGTTGAATGATTAAGTTGAAACACTTTGAATGGTTGAAGGGTTAAGCTTGAACAATCACTAAATCAAAACAATTTGAATAATTAGACTGAAGGGAAAATAAATAAAATGGAATAATTCTTTCTAATTAATTGTTGTGCTTATTATTTTTAAGTAAATTATCAGTAAAATTGCAGTAAGAACTAGAATAAACAATGCAGTTGTAATAAATGTGTGCGAAAGAATTGACTTTCACAATCTCATCTTTTGTTTTTTGTGATAGAAACTAGAATAAAGAATGCAGTAGCATATACATGAAAACCTTTCGCTTGTGAATTCAATACGAATGTTACTTCTACAACCAAGTTTCAACATTCAAACCAGACATTCAACTTTATGTACTCTTCAACAAACCATCCTTGAGGATGGTGCTTCACTATCACACAAATGGTGGGTGGAGCCTAAATTACAGGTAGTCTCTTTATCTTTCTTTCTCCCCAAGTTTCTCCTTCCATGTACTTTAAATTTGAGTCATGGAGGAGAAGAGTAAGAAATAAATCATCTTCCCCTATCTATCAACACAACAATCATAGGAAAATACATAAACACATGTATTATGGACATCTAACTATAGCTATAACCAACCTTAATCCCCTCAAAATCATACTAGCTCGGCAATCCCACCTTTCCGGTTCGATTCCCTGATCTTCTCCGCCACCTCGGCCACGACAAGCCTGGTCAGGAGCAGCCCGGCCACCAGGGCCGATCCCATCAGCATTGTGAAAACCGCGCTCCACCCCGTGGCAGAAATGTACCCCGTCAGCAATGGCCCGATAGCAGCTCCTACCGATCCCGTCCCGTCTATGATGGCAGTCACGGTCGCAAGTGCCCGCGAGTTGCCCTTCAGTGAGCTGTGCGTTCCCAGGTCAGCCGAAACAGCGGTCGTGATGAGGGCATACGGCCCGTTCACAAACATCCCCGTGATGAACATGAGAGCGGCATTCACAGTCAACGAGACGTCCCCGTAGCTCCTGTAGAGGAAGAGGGCCGGGATGGCGCAGTACATGAAGCTCGCGGCTGTTATGGCCCTAGCATTCAAACGATCCGAGATGTGGCCTGCCAGGACCCCTCCCAGCACGCCCCCGACATCAAAGATTGTAGACAAGTTCCCCGCGGTCTCGCTCGATAGATACTTCCCGGCAATGGCTGCAACATACAACGAAAACCATGAGAAACCAAGTAAAAAACAAGAGAGAATTGCAAAAGTGTCATATAACATGCACATTTTTGCAATTTTCCCAAAGAACAATTCATCATCAAATTCATATGAAGACACAAAATGAAGCATGATGAAGTTAAAAGTACCTGTGTGGCTGATGTAGAAAGGAAGCCAATAGAGAAACGTGTAAGCGACCAATTTGGAGAAGAAGAGGCAAAGAGCAAAAGGAGCGACCCCTGGGATTTTCCATGCTTCCATGAACCCAACAGGCTTGTCCTTGAATTCCATTTCCACGTCCGACTCCGATGTCAACAAAGGCTCTGCAACTCCCTCCCCGCCTTTCACGGGACTCTCCCATTCATCCTCGTCTCTAGCCCCAACCGACTCTGGATTAACGGCCAGCAACAGAAAAACAACCAGACCCATGAAACCAATCATGAAGCCAGGCACAACAAAGGACCAGCCCCATCCATAGCTCAGCATTGCAGAAGCTATCAGAGAACCCGAAATGTTCCCAACCGAAGTATGGGCATTCCATACACCCATAATCAGGCCTCGTTTCTTTTTCCCGAACCAGTCGCCAACGACAGCAACCACCGAGGGCCATCCAGTGGATTGGAACAGGCCAGCGACCATTTGCATCGCCAAGAAGTAGTAAAAGCTATGGATCTTCGCCCAATACCCAAAACCGAAAAGGGAGGTGAAAACTCCCGTTCCCACCATCCCAACCGTGAGGAAGATCCTTAAGTTCAGCCTATCGCCCAGGTGTCCCGAGAAGAACATCCCCACTGCATATACCGAGAGGAAGGCCACGTCGATCTCACCCAGCAGCGATGTCCCGTCTGAGCCATCGAACGGGGCCCAGCCATCCCCAAGCACCCAAGAGAACTTCCTCCTCCCCCAAGGCAGTGACTTCAGCTCATCAGCGGTTTGGGGGTCGAGGGCGCTCTTGACAACACTTGTGGTCTTGCGAGCTGCGTGGTAGGTCGCGTATGCGAAGAATGTCACGAGCAAGACGATGGCTTGGTGTGTCTTGTACGAGAGAGGGCCTCCGTTTAGGTACTCCAGGAATCGAATCCCAACGGGCTTTCTAGAGACCTTCCGCGGCACATGTTGCAGCATTGAACCCATGTATTGATTCTGACCCTTGAAAGCAACAAATTCAGTGTACCAGAATCTGAGATGTGCAGAGAAAAATGAAGGGCAAATTAGCACTAAAAATCCAAATGCTTCATCAACAATCCATAGAACCCAAGTTTGGGCAATGTTACACCAAACGGTCCATACCAGACAGTCAAACTTCCATAACCAGAAAAGACCATTGCAATGAACCTTAAACAATTTTCCTAATTTCAGAATCCCACAAACCATATCAACAGATAATTTCCCAAAATGGATTCAAACTGACTGACTCCAAAAATTGCAAAATCAAAACAAAATAGTAACTCCAGAAATCTGAACTCAAACCATGTCTTGTTTCTACAGATTTTTTTTTATTTCCCAGCAGAAGATGCCACAATCACAGACGTATCCACAATCCAGTAGATGCTTGTCAGATTAAACAAAATTTATAGAACATATCCAACAATAAAAACCCAAAATCTCCAAATATTTCCACGAAATTCAGAACAATACCAATTGCACGATAAATAATACCCAGAAAAGAAATTGGATCGGTCTGTGGATATGATTAAAAAAATCGAAAAATCAATCCTTAACCCATAAATCGAAATTTAAACAGACACCCATTACTCAGATTCGCACAAAATCAAAATTTTCCCATCAATCCAATTCAATCTTCCGAACCCACAAAAAACATTAGAAGGTTATGATCATGGAAAGCATAAAATGGTGAAAATAAGTTGAAGAGAAGCAAATAAACATACCTATTGATGAACTGAGCTCACTGGGTCTCTAAGCCTTTCTCTGTTTCTTTTATTTTTCTCTTTGGTTTCTCAACGAACAAACAAATGGTGCAAGTTTGGTTTGGCGGAAGAGGGGCTTTTATGAGCGCGCGTTATCAACGTGAAATACCGATTATACCCTTTACTGGCTTTCGTGGTAAGCTGCGAGTAACTGGTGCCACTTTTAATTTACGAATCTGCCATGGAGCTACGTATGGACGAAAACACCCTTAGTTTTCTAAAAAATATTTTGGCGATTTATCTTTAGGTTAAATTCCACATGAGCCCTCTTAACTATGACCGAGTTTCACTTAACCCTTCTTAACTCCAAAATTAACTTGTGGAGTCCCTTAATTTTGAAAAAAATTTACTTTGCCCTTTTTCTTTAATTTTTTGAAAATTATGTTAATTTTTGTCAAATGACAAAAATACCCTTGTATTAAAAAATTAAAAATAATTTTGAACTTTTTTCAATAATGTTTTCTTTGTAGAAAACAAATAATAAAATTATTTTAGTAGTAAAATAATTTTATAAAATTTTAAAAATTGAAAAATAAAAAATAAAAAAATGATTTTTAAACATCGTTTTTTTTATAAAAAATATTTTTGTAAAAAAAATAATACTAAAATATTGTTTTTATGCTTTGTTTTTTATTAAAAAATAAGAAAAATTCAAATTCAAAATCATTTTCATTTATTTTTTAAAAATTTTAATATAAGGGTATTTTCGTCATTTCTAAAAAGTAACAAATAAATTTTTAAAAATTAACAGAAAAGGATAAAATGAAACTTTTTCAAACCTAAAAAACTACACAAGTTAATTTTAAAGTTAGGAGAATTAAGTGAAACTCGGTAGTCATAGTTAAGGTGAGTCATGCGAAATATTATTTCATTTTTAATTAGCTTGAGGAAAACTTGTGTTGCGTGATTTACGATGGTGCCATGGAGCTGCATATGGACGAAAACAGCTCGTTGAATTTTATGATTCTTGATATTTTGTGTTGAAAAAAATGATAGAGTACGACTCGTCGGCTAATCTATCTTTCATGGCTAAAGGTGAAAAGTACAGATTTGACGATTCTTATTTTGGTGCATGCATGTGAGCTTTTTCACTTTCAAATAATATCTCACAATTGATATTTATGCTTCAAAATTGCATTAAAATGTTATAAGATTTAGTTAATACTCTTTTATTTGTTAGGTAACTAAATTAATGTGAACTTGCCGTTCTATACTATCCATTTATGCTAAATTTATTAGTCATGAATAGTATTTACACATATTTGTAAGAGCTTTGCAGCGATGTAATTTTAACCCATCTTGACAAATATTTTAGAAATATCATTTTTAAGTTATACTGAGCTTCAACATGATTCTATATTTTTCTTGGTACTCCATATAAGTTCATGTCCATAAAATTTTTACTTTATTTTTTGTTTTTACTCATGAAGTGTTTTTGTTTGTTCTTGAGTAATCAACGTATTCTAATGAAATACAACAAATTTAAAATCTAACATTATGAATCGAACTCGTGGATTGAGTTGAATATGTGTAAAACATGAGATTGAATGTTAAAAGTGAGATTTTATGTAATAAATATGAGAGTGTTGGTTTTAATCTTCAATGTATATATGATTTCTAACTTATTATTTATTTGTAAGTTCCACAACAATATAATGTGCAAAAGGTTGAGTTTTGGTGTGATATTTGTTGGAAAAAAAAGTAGCAATACCATATTTGGTTGGGAAATAAGGTCGGCACCTTAATTTGCTGTTTGGTTGGCACTCATTATTGTTTCGTTGTTTTGCCAATAAGATGTTCTGCAGACAGCGTTGTCATCAAATGTAGTACCAACACGAAAATATCTATGGAACAATTTTGGAGTCCGGCCATAGTCTGAGGGGTACCATAGTAATTTTGCGCCTACCGACATGGACTTTTTGGCAATGGCGAGGGCTAGTATGGTAAATAAATGCGGCAGCCCAAAATGGCATATACAGAGAAAAATTGCACATCCTCATGTATCGGCCATGATGACGTACCCTTGCTCTTAAATATATTTTATTTTATATTAACACTGTGATGCAAATGATAAACACGAGTAATAAGATACGATTCCAGAATAAAAAATTGACGCAATAAACAAGTCAAAAATATATGATTAACCACAAGTTCATCGAATCGAACTTAAATATTGAATAAAATTTAAATTTATACATATTAAATCCTCAATTACACTTGTCTTAAAATACACATCTATTTATTAAATTGTAATGGCATTTAACATTTTATTACATGAATTAATAATTATAAACTATATAAATAAATGCAATTATTAATATATATATATATATATATTAATT
>JAYMTP010001918.1:0-21715 GCA_036897365.1 Geranium brycei
CACGGCTCGGCCGGGTTGACTCAGGACCGGGCCGGGGTCGACGACTCGGTGGACGACCTCGGGTCGGTGTTCTTGGAGTGGCTGAAGAACAACAAGGAGACGGTCTGCGCGGAGGACCTCAGGAGGGTCAAGATCAAGAAGGCGACGATCGAGTGTGCGGCGAGGCGGCTCGGGGGCGGCCGCGAGGCCATGAAGCAGCTCCTGAAGCTGATCCTGGAGTGGGTGCAGAGCAACCACCTCCACAAACGCAGAGATCCCGGGCCCGGGCCGGTTACCGCCGCGGCCGGATCCAACATTTCCTACCAGGACCCGCCGCCCGCACCGTTTCAAAACCCTAACCCTGGTCACAGTCTCGACCCGGGCACCTTTGCATGGAACTTCCCGGAACCTCCCAGCTATGATCCGGTCGCGGCGGCGTGCCCGCCCTTATACGTGGGAGTGGATCCGTACTGCAGCAGCAACAACATCACTTCTGGTGCTGGTGTTGTTGCTCCGCCACTGCACCAGCCTTACCCGGCGGTGGCGGCCGCCGGGCAGGACTATGGTAATAATAATAATAATAATCACATGCTGGACTCGGCCCAGACGTGGCCGGCTTCGCATTTTGGCTTCCAAGCGCCAACCTACAATTTCAACCCGAACCCGATGATGACCGGGTTTGGGTACAATAGCCAGTACCAGTATTTTCAGGGGAATAATGGGGACAAGCTGGCGAGGCTGGGGTCTTCGGCCACGAAGGAGGCGAGGAAGAAGAGGATGGCCCGGCAGAGGCGGTTCTTTGCCCACCGGGGACACAACTTCCAGCAGAATCAGGGCGCGGATCATCTGCATGCAAGGCCCGGGGGCGAGAATTGCACCTCCAACCCGGGCGGTTGGATGTACCACTGGCCGGCGGGCCCTCTTGGCCCGTCCGGTCAGGCCCTAGATGGCCAGAAGGCGACTGGCTCGCAATTGAAGCAGAACTCAGGGAATGACCGGAGACAGGTTAATTGTTAATTATTAATTAATTATTTAGTTAATTATTTAGTTAATTAGTCCAATTATATATTGAGTACTCCAATTATGGGATTTGAGCTACTTTAGATCTTCATTATGCTCTTGAGAAATAAATAATTAATTTGTGTGAATATGTGTGTGTGTGTGCATTGTTAGGGAGTAAAATATTTTCATTTGATTTTTGGGAAATTGATGATTGTTGTAGCTATTTCTATGTTAATTTGTTGTTATGAATTGATTCATTAATTTGTATGATTGTATATATATATATATATATATATATATATATATATCTTGGGGAAATTCTGATTATTGTTTTAGCTATTATATATGTTAATTATGGTGAAATGAAATGATCCATTTGTTCTGTGAAATAAATCATTAATTTATATGCACTTAATTATTGTGTGTCTATAGGTGGGAAGTAATTAATTATATTTCATTATTAGGTTTTGGGGAAATTGATTATCATTTAAGCATATGTATTGATGTTAATTATTATGAATGATTCCTTAATTTGTTTAATTATATGTATGTTTTAGGGATGGAAGCCGGAGAAGAATCTAAGGTTCCTTTTGCAGAAAGTGTTGAAACAGAGTGATGTTGGCAATTTGGGAAGGATTGTGTTGCCAAAGGTAATTTAGCTCAATTGTTTTTTTGGGTTTTTACATTGTCCGATTTAATTAATATGTCACATTATATAATATATATCTATATGTTGAAATTGAATTTTGGTATTATGGAATCAATTAACAGAAAGAGGCCGAGACCCATCTGCCCGAATTGGAGGCCAGAGACGGCATTGCAATCTCCATGGAAGACATTGGTACATCTCGGGTTTGGAACATGCGTTACAGGTATTCTCGGGTTTTCCTAATTATCTTTAAAAGCTAATTTTGAGTTGGGTTTTTGTTTATTGATCTATATATGTTTTTCATTTCATTTTGGTGCATGTCAATTGAATCCAACATTTTGTTTTTGTTTTTGTATTTTTGTTTGTGGAGTTTCAGGTTCTGGCCAAACAATAAAAGTAGGATGTACCTCCTCGAGAACACAGGTTATTGATCGAATAAACATTACTATTCATATTAACATTTTGAGACTAATTTAGCAAAAATAATAATATTATCTAAACGCTTTCATATTTTTTTTCCGATTCAGGAGATTTTGTTAGGACTAATGGCCTCCAAGAAGGTGATTTCATAGTCATATACTCGGATGTCAAATGTGGCAAATATGTAAGTATAGAAAACTAATTAATTTTACCAATTTTGATCAATTAGTAAGGATATTAATTATAATTGATTGAATTTGTTTTGTTTTTTTATTAGTTGATTCGAGGAGTTAAGGTTCGCCAACCCGGTGCAAAAACCGAGACAAACCGCCCGGCAAAGGCGCCCAGGAATCAGCAATGTGCTTCCCCAGCTGGCACCACCTCGTCATCACCCGTCACACAAACAACAAAGTAAGAGCGTAACCGAAAAACAATCCAATTAATGTTACCTCTTTGTCTACTCTATAGATACCGGATACGACAAGATCCCGAGTGATCGTAATTAAGGGTTTACCATTTCCCATTGGGCTAAAATCCTTGATTCCCTCTCAGATGCAAGTACCGATAAAAACCCTTTTCGCCCGAATTTACGTTGAGATCGGGCGATCGCGACCGTTCGCTGAGTTTGAGATTTGGATACTACCATTGCTATGGCTTGATGTTCAGATTTTCATGGTACCTCACCTTGGAAGAGAGTTTATGAGGTGTATGTATATGTATATTTTTAGATATGGATTTGTTATGTTTTTAATGTGTGTTATTGCTTTACCTTAAACATGTGCCATGAAGACAACATAAATTCACAGTATATCATAAGTTGTTACATTGTAAGATCTGATTTGGTGTTACATAATGGAAAAATGGATGTTAATAATGGGTTATGATTTAGTTGATTATTTTTCATGCTGATTTTTTAACTTGTTCTTGCTGGGATCTCTTTATTCTTTTGACGTTCATGTTTTGATTCAATCGATGTAGATTTTATTAATTGTACGTTGATGTTGGAATTTATGTGGATATATATGGTTGTGTTCTCTTTTTTTTGGTCGTATAAGATTTGGTTAATCTATACCCTCTATTTATATTGGTAATAGGTAGACTTAATTTACAATTTTTTTTAGAAAGATGAAGATTTATGTTATATAAATTACGATGATTAATTCATCTTCTTAACCACATGCAACGATTCACTACACTGTAATGGTATGATGGTTGCGCAGTAGTGATTCGCATCCCTTATTTTATTTACTAACTGCATACAAATTGAGTACAAAACTGGAAAAGATAAGGGTTGCAAACACAATAATGGGAGAAATTGAGTACAAAACTGGAAAAAAATTAGGGTTGCAAGGGACTAAGGGCTACACACATGTGTACACAACTATCGTTGCCAACGGTCAGAAAGTGGCAGTCGGTAAGGGTTGCGGACAAATTTTTTGTCCACAACTCTTAAATTAGAATTTCAACAACACAAATATGCAGTTGCTTATATGTTTTTGTTTGTTGTTTTTTTTCAAAGAGAGAGATTGCGAGTTATCAAAAATTGTAAACGGTCGAATTAGGATGCGTACAACATGTGTGCGCAACCCATGTTATGGACATCGTACATGTAATATTGTACGCAACTCTTAATGTGAGTTGCACACGCGTTCTTGTACGTGGTCCACATTAATGGTTGTGCATAATTAAAAATGTGTGCATTTTGTGTTTTAGGAATGTGAGGCGTTAGCTGCGCAACATGAACGAATGACGCACTGTTTGCCACCGCTATCTTCCGATTGCGCATGTCCTCTCTAACAGTACACTTATTTCGCCATCCTTATAGCAAAAATCTCGTAGCGATTAATCGTGTAAAATAAAATATGAAGAGAGATGATTTTATTATTTTAGAGAACAAATGATATCGTCATGAACCTTTTCAAAAAACCGTGAACTTACCATAAATTTCATAAAACAAGTTACAACAAGTTCCCATGAACCTTTTTAATTTTGTAAGAAGACCTGTTATAAAAACTAGTTGTGAATTTATTTATTTTTGCAAACATTTGTCCGGAATGACGAAAATGAACTTGTAAAATTTTTTCTAAAACAAAATTAAAAATAGTTTTTCAACTCGAGTTCGCCAGTTATTTTATTTTCTTGCACACCATTGATTTTTTTCTGCATGACTTCATATATAAACAAGATTGGAGTAAAGAGAAAAATGACGGGCTCGAGTTGAAAATAAGTCCACATCCACTTTTTATAAAAAAAATAAAAATAAAAGATCAGTCACTTTTTTAAAAAAATTAGAAAAGCTCATGTCATCTTTTTTGCTATTTTCCTTGATAATAATTGTGATATTGCTAGATTATCAAGCTCAGGGGCCGCCGTGGAACAAAGATTTGGGTTTAGAATGGGCCCAAAAGGCCCACGTTACACGTCTTGAGATATAAATTTATTTATTAATTGGCGCGAAATTGAAATTGGGATATTTCGCACAAAATCCACTCCTCGAAAATATATTAGAAACAATCAAAATTGAAACTCTTTCTTCAATCTTCTTCTTCACTTCCACAATCTCTCTCTTTCTCGATCTCGCCAACTGTGCACGCACATTTCACTCAAAAATTGATGAACTCGATGCTTCGATCGCCATGGGGATTGAGAATCATCTGTTTGCTTCTTCGTTACCGTACAAAACTGCCCGATTTTGCTGTTATTTTTCTCCGATAAGGTATGGTTATGGATTTTAGGGATTTTGAATTGCGTCTTGGTTGTTTTGAATGATTATTTTTCTGGATTTGGTTTCTGTTCTTTTGCATTTTGAAGTCATATCTGGATGTGATTATGTTATCAGTTTCTAGTAATTTATGTGCATTTTGAAGTCAAATTGTTGTTTCTAGATCTGGATCTTCTTTGAAAAAGTTACTGATTATGTCCTGTTTCGTTGATTTGCTCTAATTTTGGCCCATGACACTGATGAATTTGTTGCATGTATTGATTTTTGATGATGTGCTTGTTGCAAAGTAGGTCGATTTGTTGGCAACGAGCTCTGATTGTTGTGGTCACGGGAAAATTGTTGTACAGATCTGGTTCTCTTTTGAAAGCTTACTAGTTATGTCCAGTTTCATTGATTTTCTCTCATTTTTTCATAGGACATCGATGAATTTGTTGCATGTACCTTGGCTTCTGGTGGACTTTTTTGGAAGTGATTCTATAGAGTTGCAGGCAATGAGCTCTGATCGATCGTGGTTATGGCAAATTTTGGTACTAGAGTTGTCTTTGATATTGACCATCCCTTGTGAACAATAAATCGTCCATGATTTAGATGGATAGATTGATAAGAATATTAAACAACAGGTTCTGCTTTACATGATAGAAATCTAGACTTCCTCCTAAAATGAAAACACATTTCTTGCTAAACAAACAACTCTTGAAGTCTCAAAGGCCTAGTAAAAGAAAGTGACTATCTGAAATTTGGATTGATATTGTAGGAAGAAGAGCATGTGTTGTTGCTCTTATTTTATTGTTGGTGATGATGATGACATTGACTCCTTCAGGGGCATGTTCATTTGATGCTTTCATCCTCCCTGTCTTGCCTTATCTCAATAACCATTGCCGCAACATCTTTCATGGTAGGTCTATCATCCGGAGATGGATTTACACATAACAAAGCAACACCTAGAGTCTGCAAGATCTCCTCAATCTCGGATTCTGGCCGAGCGAGTAGACTGGGATCTAGGACGTCAGTTCCTCCTCTCTTCTGCCTTACCCAATCTACAATGTGGAGTCCGTCTGGTATGGTTGGATCTATTGGCTGCTTTCCTGTTAACACTTCTAACACCACAACACCGTAGCTGTACACATCACTCTTCTCTGTTATCTTTGTCATGCACCCATATTCTGCAAGCCACAAGCACCAAATAATATAAAAACGTTTATTGATCGTCAGAATAAGAACAAGGATAGTAATTCATTATTGAAAGTTCATGGTAGTGTGTGGGTTTCTTCCACTTGACTGGCCACTCTATTGGGATATAGGTCTCATTTGGACTTGAGTAATTTTATTAATGTTTATTCAGAGTTGACTAATTCAAAGTGTAGTTTTCTCTATTTTGACTGATGGTGGTGTGTCAAAAGAGGCTTGTCAAGAGATTCAACTTTAAATGGAACCCTTACATCAGCAAAATACATGGACCAAATGTGCTTTTTAAGTTTTAGAGATCTCACGCTTAACAAACTATAGTTTCAGTTTGGCTCTCCCTCAAGTTTAAGGTGCAGTTAAGGGTTGTGTAAAAGCCCAAAATCAAGGTAGGAATAGAACATAGAAGATTAAATAATGAATTGGCTGGGACAAAAAATATGGAAAAATATTGTAAGCATGCATTATCACTGTTATATTGTTGTTCAATGCCATATTTATGTAATTAGTATTATTACTATTAAAAGTGCAGATAATCTATTATCATGTTTGTGAGAAAAACTAATATATGATTACAAACGCTTTTCACTCAGAATCTAACAGTTCAAGTTTTGAACTAACCTGGAGCAATGTAGCCATAGGAACCTGCAACTGTGTTTGAAGACCGAGCAAAATCTCCCTCATCAACAAGTTTGGCAATCCCAAAATCAGCAATGTACGCTTCGAATTCAGGGCCGATAAGTATGTTATTGGCCTTGATGTCCCTATGAACAATGGGAGGAACACAGTCATGGTGTAAATAGGCCAAACCTTGAGCTGCCCCCAAAACAATCCGATATCTTATGTCCCATTCCAAGCAGCTGCCACTCCTTTCATGCAGAAGACTTCCCAAGCTTCCATTGGGCATGTAATCGTACATGAGCAATCTTGTATTTCGGTTCCTGCAGCAACCCAGGAACCTAACAATGTTCTTGTGGCGTATGGAGCCAAGGGTCTTCACCTCTGTAGAAAACGAGTCTTGAACTCCTCCATTGACATTCTTGCAATCATATCCGGCAGCCATTGTTGTTGGCCAAAGCTTCTTTACCGCAATTACTTCCCCGTTTTCCATCTCTGCCCGATAAACAATCCCCGAACATCCCTTTCCTATCACATTGGCTTCCACTAGGCATTTCATGACTTGTTCAACTGAAAATTGTAGCTTCTGGAATGGAGTGAATTGCCAAGGCAAGGAATCGCCTCCCATCTCAGAATCATTGTCGTCCCTGATCACTCTACGCGCTTGCAAAACTGCTACACCCCCAAATATCGCCATTGCAATGGTCAGTGCAATTAACAAGGCAATGACCAATTTGAGCTTCTTAGAACTGAAGCTACTCGTCATACCCATTGCTGTAACATTACTTATGAAACACGACTCGTGACCCTGAGAGCACAACCCTTGGTTTCCCTCCATCTCTGCTGCTGATAACTGTCGGAACAACTTGCTGTCTGGAAGATATCCCGTGAAATTGTTGTGGGAGATGTTCAGGGAAACGAGGTTTTCCAGCCCAGAAAGCGCCATCAAATCACCGTTAAGCTTGTTGTGTGAAAAGTCCAATACAGAGAGCTTGCTGAGCCCAGAAATCTGTGGTGGAATGACCCCGGAGAGCGCATTCCAGCTCAAATTCAGAGCTATGTCAAGATCTTCAATCTTGAACAGCTCTACTGGTATCGTTCCGGAGAGCCTGTTGCTGCTGAGATCAATCAGTTGAAGACTTGAACAGCTTCCCAGAGAGGAGGGTATGGTCCCAGAAAGGGAGTTTTGGCTTAGGATGAGCCTGTTGAGTGAAGTAAGCTCACCTAAACTCCATGGAATCTGACCCACAAACTCATTCCCCGAAACATCTAATACCTCAAGCTTGGTAAGTGAAGATATGGAGCTAGGCAAAGCGCCTCCAAGGGTGTTGTTGCTCAGGTTCAGCATCTGCAACTCATTGCAGTTGCCAATCTCACCAGGCACTGATCCAGCAAGACGGTTCTCAGACAGATCGAGGAAATCGAGGTTACTAAGGAACCCAATTTCCTTAGGAATCTGCCCGTTAATTTCATTGCCTACAAGTCGCAGCCTGACAAGAGATTTGCAATCACCGACCTCTGGCGGGATCGAACCCGAAATGTGATTTGAAATCAAGAGAAGCTTTGTTAAATTTTGAAGCTGAAACAGGCCGGGAGGTAAGCTTCCCGAAAGCGCATTGTGCGACAAGTCTAGAGCTTGAAGACTTGTGCAACCCGCCAATGTCAAAGGAATGCTTCCTTCAAGCTTGTTCTGCCAGGCGAAGAAGACAGTCAATTCTGTTAACAACCCAATCTCTGCGGGAATCGAACCTGATATCTGGTTAGAATCGAGCTGTAACTGCTGGAGCTTTGTAGCATTGGAAAGAACCGGCGGGATTGAACCAGAGATATTGTTAGTACTCAACATGAGTTCTTCGAGATTGGATAGGTTTCCAAAAGAACGAGGTATGCTTCCGGAGAAAGCGTTCAAGGAGAGATCAAAAACCTTTAAGCTCCTGCAGCTCCCGATTTCCTCAGGTATAGTTCCGATAAGGTTGTTTTGCCATAACAGCATCTTCTCTAGCTTTTGAAGCTTACCTAACTCGGGCGGCAGTGGACCTGACAGATCATTCTCGTACAGAAACAAATCAACAAGCTCCGAACAGTTTCCTAGTTCTGGAGGAATCGCGCCCGAGAGCATTGTTGTGTACACTGACAGTGTCTGAAGCTTTCCCAGCTTACCCAATGAAGCGGGAATGGGACCTGAAATTTTAGTATCTGCAAGGCCCAGAACCGTCAGATTCTGGCATCCTCCAAGCTCGTCCGGGATTCTTCCCGTAATGTCCTTGTTCCCTCCAGCTCTGATAACTTCCACGTACTTCAGTCTCCCGAGCGAGCTCGGGAGATCCCCACTTAAAAGGTTATCGAACATGAGGAAGTTCCGGAGGCTGATGCAGTCTCCGAGCTCAGCTGGGATCTTCCCGGTGAGCTGATTGGAGTTCAAGACCAAGTCCTGGAGTTTCCAGAGCTTCCCGATACTCGAAGGGATGCTACCAACAAGATTGTTTGAATTGACATCTAGAACTGTCAGTCCGTGACATGCCCCTACATCCTGTGAGATCGTTCCGGTGAGATTAGCACCAGAAATGACGAGCCTCTCGAGGAAGGTAAGGGCAGAAAAATTGGAGGGAAAAGGAAGGGCTAGTTCAACAGACTGGATATTGATCTCAGTGACAAAGTTTTCTGACGAACAAGTGATGCGAGACCATTTACAAGGGTGGAGGTCTAGAGGGTTCCAATCCGAGAAAGCCGAACTGGTTGAACTTGAGGGTGAGGCGTGAACCCACGAAAGCAATGTGAGAACTTCATCGCTCGTCGCAGCAGAGGTTGCGAACGGGAGGAGAGGGAGGACGAGGAGGAGGAGATGGTATTGGTATTGGTATTGGTAGATGGAGTTGAAGGATTGCCTCGGCATGGGCATTGTCAAATTTTGCCTCAAATTCCAAACCTCTCTTCTTGGTTTTGCATTGGGTTTCTCTATCTCTCTCTTGTTATCTTGAAATGTGATATTGATGGAGTTACACACTTACACTTGCACTTGTTTTTTTTCTACTCCTTTGCCTTTGCAGACAAGCAAGAGAGAGAGAGATGGAGAAAATTTAAAGATTTGGAGCCACACAACCACCACCACCAGCTGCTCCTCGGGGTTCTGTTCTGTGTCCTTTATCTCCTTTTAATCTTTTTATTCTTGTTGGGCTATTAGGAGATGCATCATGTGTTATTGCATAGTTTTCCTCAACATGGTCATTGATTACATATGCTGCTCATCCCTTTCAATCTTTTGATTATTTTTTCTTGTAAAAGATATAACAAAAATCTTGAGTTTATTCGTTTTTATCCCAAATTACTAAATTAGTCTACAAATCATGATCCAAATATTCTTGCAATTTTCCCTTCCTTATTGGGACTTGTTTAGTTTCTTCCGCATATCCTTATTAGGAGGAAACTAATGTGCCTTTCTCTTGATTTCTTTTATCAGCAAGAAAACAAGTAAATTTTAATTGAAGGTTTGTAACAAGATTTGAATTTAGGATTTCACACGTGTACAAAAAGATCCTTTCTACTTGGCTTCACTTCTGTTGGTTATTTTTCTCGTGTTTGGTTTCCACTTGTGTATACATTCTACTTTCTCTAATATCAATTTGTTTTACTTTCTTTTCTTTTCTCAGCCATGTTTGGATTTGAATCTTTGATGCCTCTCACTTTGGTTTTCCCATTTCCCGAACAGGTAGCTATGGCCAAAATCATTATTCAAAGACAGAAAGTAACACAGGTATCAAGGTATGAATGTATACTCTTAAACTAATTCCATTGACAAGACTTTGATGATCTTAAACAAATCATATTCTTAAACAAACAAAATCACACTTGTTAACTCATTAGTCCACTATGCAGTGTTCTTACACATGTGGGAGTTTTTGGGTTTTCCAAGCACTAACATGTGCTTTGTTCTGTTACCATTGTCTTGCATTTGGACTCCTATGTTCATAGGTGTTACTAAACTTGCAATATTAATAGATTTCTTGGATTTGTTGTTGTTTCTTCTTTAAATTTATCTACTTTTTGGTAGCTAGTATTGGTATTAACTTAACATAAAGAGGGCAAGGATACATATTAGGACCAATATATCCATGTTAGTACAATAGTAATTTCAAAATTTCAAAATCCTTCAATTTTTTTGTTTATTGTTTCGTTTGAACAACTAATACTTTCAGAAATGAAGTATTTTGTTCCTTTTTAATGGTATTTTTATTTGGTTATCTTAGCAGAAACTTGAAGCCGTATATGGCTTTATTTAAGATAATTGCTAGATTTGGATAAATTATTTAAATAATAATGAAATAAATGTGAGCTTTGATTCATGTAGGCCTAGTTGGTAACTTGAGCAGTAAACCATGGTGTTGAATAATATTACAAACAAAACAAAAAAATTAAGTTTTTGTCAGAGCTCAAAGTTCCATGCCATGACCTTGAAAATCTCCCACTAGAGAATCTAGCAACTCTGTTTTTCACTATTTCCCAAAACAGATCTCTCTGTTGATGGGCCCAGTGAGACCCTTATAAGCCCAATGGGCTACTGAACACATGTAAACTCAAAGGGTTTTAGCCTGACCAATTTTGTGGAAATTTTGCCAATGGGCTACATGTGTTCATTAACAGCTAATTTTTTTGTAAGATTGGCTTCTCTTCACTTTCTGTTGATTTTCTGAATTGAGTTTCTTTCATCTTGTACTACTGTTTTGTAATGTGTTGGTGCATCTGATTTCTGAGTCTTTTTTTTCTTCACGTGGTCTTGTGATTTCTGATTGTTACAATATTGGTTTTTAGACATAGTGTAAATGGAACAAGTTTTTTGTTGTTAAACTGAAAGTTAGGATAATTTAGCTGATAATCTAGGATATATGGTCCCATTCATGGTGAATTATGTCTAAAAGCTCAAGCTGTTAGTTGGGTTTGACCCTTCCCTTTATATACACCCAATTTACATATTGATTTTATCACTATGTAAAGAATTTAAGAGCAAAATAATTTTTGCAGCTATGTATGAGTTTTCTTAGCTTAACTTTGGTTCATTGCTTTTTTGCTTGGTTCACATGTTTGGTTGATGAGAAATAGAATTTGTGGATATTTAGAGAGCAGGCCGATTGAAAATTGTTACGGTACTTGTGGGCATTGGTCTATAGTAATAGTTGGTTCGGTGAAGGCCTAAACATTCTCTAGTTATTGCCTACTGGGAATGAGGTGCTCTATGTTTTCCGACTGTCAGGTCTCAACGTGTAGTTTGTATTTGAAGTTTTCAGTGTTAATCTAGCTTGCTCTGGCGTTAAGTTTGACTGCAATTTACTCATTTTGTCGTAAAATAAGTGCCTAACTTTCTTAATTTGGATGTCCTAAAATAAGAGTCACATATATTATTCAGTGAGCTAGTTGTGTTTTTTTCTAAGGCATTGCACATCATGTGTTTTAGTAATTGTTGGGCATATCATGGGAGCATAAAGTGGAAATGGAAACACTAATCCTTAATTGCTGCTAAAAATTAAACATGGAAGGTCGTTAAAGATGGAATTGCGTGTCCCTTTCTAAACCGAGACATTTTTGTTGGTTCTTTTGTGGATATATCTAGCAGCTGACCATCAAAAACGTTGTGTCAACCTTTTTCTGTGTTTTAGGACTGTTCAAAGGCGGATTATTGCAAAGGTTTCTGTAACCTTTAATGCATTTGGGGCTTTATCGCTGCATGTACTCAAGTAGCTCCTCTCATCTGCTTTCTTTTTGCTGGTATATGATTAATGCATCAAAAATGCTTACTCTGAATTCTGTTTGTTGACCTGGCAACAGCTTGACTTGTATACTTCATATTCACAGCCTTGAACAAGGACAAGGCTGAAAAGGAGGAGGAGCCTCTCTCCAGAGGGCAGCTTAGAAGAAGCAAGAAGAATAATGGAAAAATATTAGTGGCTGGCAGGAAATTTTCCAGAGGTAAGAAGATTCCTTTAATCAAACTTGCATGATGATGCCTCTAAATAAGTCACCGTTTGATCTGTTAGGTTCACGTATGAGTTTAAAGTTTTATATCAGAAAACTACGGAATTAAAGGGTTATATACACATTAGACTCTAGACTCGATACGATGATTTTTGGTTAAATGTGAGCTCTAATGTGTGTATGAGTTTCATCAGGTGCTCCTCTCTAGATAAGACCTGGATCTTTCCAACCGTGATATCATACGTGCTTTCCTACGTGCTCCTCCTAAGTAAGACCTGAATTCTTCCAAGGTAAATATTTTTCTTTACTCGCGCATATAGTCTAGTTAATGCACGAATGAAGGAACCCACAACTTTTATTTTGAGCATTTAGATTAGGCTCAGACACACGCACGCATAACCGTCGTGTTTTTACTAAGGCGGCCATAGTTAAATTATTTTATTATACAAAATTTATTTAAAAGATAAAATGGATAAACTTTAAAAATCATTTATTTGTATATTTGAATTCTTTATTTTGTGCATAGATTTTGCATGAACAAACAAAGCTCATCAATTTTTTGCACAGAAAACACTACTCTCTATTGCAAAAATGTCGTGATACATGACACATTTTTGTCATCATACATTTACAATGTGATTTAAAAAAAGACTGAGCATGTCCAAAGTTTTGATGTGTATATTAATGACTTAAAATACATAATAATCAAAGCAATGACTGATGAGAAACAGTAATCAGTTGGACAATGTTGCCGTTGGCTTCAAACAACTTAAACTTGTTATGTTTCGCAACTATAATTTAAACTTGGAAATTAAGGAAGAATTATTTACATGGAAACATGTCAAACAAAATCTCTATTTGATATTCAATGCATTGCAACAAATAATCTACAATTTTGTCAAACAGTACATTTTCGAAACCTGTGAGAGCTCTTCATTTTGATTCTACCGATTGACTCATTGATTTCATAGAGCCAATTCAAATATGAAATCCATAGGATTCTAGGAATAAGATAATTAGATAAGAATTGGGTTGGTAATAATTTAATCTGTTTCTTCATTATATTTCATTTTATTTTCATTTCATTTTTTTACCTGAGGTTGAGAGAATATTAATTAACAGGCACGTCCTCTTCGGCAAGAGAGGACACCGGCGTTGGAGGTAACGGAGGCGACCATAGAGGAGGATTTGGCTCCTAAGCTGGAGGCTCTTGCGTAGCTGGTGGAGGCTCCAGTGCCCGACGGCCTGAAGTAGGCTCCGTTGAGTAGTAAGTCTCCCTCCGATCTCCAGTTCCAGTGCCTCCACTCACTTTCCGACGGTACCTCCCTCTTTGTTACCTGATAATAATGACACAATAAAATTTTCACCATAATAAGAATGGGATCTAATTTGAGGCTTAGAAAGTTGGAGCTCGCTTGATAAACAAGTCGAGCTCGAGTCCAATCTGTCAATGCTCAACAAATTCGTTAACGAACCAGCTGAGTTTCGGTATAGTGGTTCAAATCATTGTACTGTGGCCTTATAGAGGCTCACTGGTATCTTAGGTGGGGAAAGGTTAAAGGGTAGTTAGGGAGATGATGTAATATTTTTTATAATAATAAGTCGTTTAACTAACACGCCGTCAATATTAGCTTAAGGACGGCCGCCACGTCGGTATACCCTCTGTAAAACCATAACGACAGCACACAATAGATTTGCGTGGTGTAACCCGAAGGTATACCTTCACTATTTTGCTTAGTAACAGTGTCATTAACACTTGGTACAACGTCGTTGATGTGAAATTTACTGTGTTAATTAATATAACTAAAAACTAATTATTTTTATACTAAAAACTAATGTCGAATTTAACTATGTAAGTCCATTTAAATTCGAGTTAAACTCAAACTGGACACCTTTTTTCGCCGTCACTACTGTTTAGTAACAAAGTTGATAACACCTAGTACACAGATGTTACGAGGTGGCATCTTAAGAACAACGCACGCAACGTCGTCTTTAAGGCGAAATCCAGACTACATATATGTTTAAATTAATATAAGGTTAATGTTCGATCCCATTAGAAGGCTGGAGAAATTTTTTTGGGTAGATAAGTTTGATGACGTATATTCCAGACAAATTGTTTTTAATACTTGTACTAAAAACTAATATAGTCTAATTCAAACTTAAAATATATGCATTCAAGTCGAGCTCAAATTTAGCTGTGTAAGATTGTTTTAACCCGAGTCAAACTCCGTATGAACACATCTTTCTTCCGAATCAAACCCAGATAAAAAGAGTGTACCTCTTTGGCGAAAGGGTTGGCAGGGGCAAGGAATCGGTTGCCTTGGCTGTTGATGGTGGGATCGGCACTCCCACCGATCGCATACATTTCCCAGTGAGTGTAGTCATTGTTCACCACATGGAAGTACCCATGTCTACACCTGCATGCCATTTCATTTCAATCCTAGCTATAATTAGTCCAAATTCATAAACATCTATTTAAATTAAGGGATAATAACAGTTTACTACAACTAATTGAATGAAAATTACACTTTCATATTCTAACTAATTTTCTCTCTTTAGTATTCTAACTATTTTTATTGACAACCTATCTCTAAAATGCCCAAAATACCTAAACTACCCCTGATTTTGATTTCAATTCTACTCGGTTTACTATGAACCGGTAGTGAATCGGAATTGAATTTGAACTTGATTCATATTCATAATAGAATTGAAATTTTTATGGACTGACCGGATCAATTTCGGATAGAATTGAAATCAAAACCAGGGGTAGTTTAGGTATTTTAGGGGTAAGTTGTCAATAAAAATAGTCAGGTATTAAAAAAGAGAAAAAATTAATTAGGGTATGAAAGTGTCATTTCTGGTGTAGTAAACTGTTATTATCCCTTGAATTAATTACTACTAATTGTTGCATTTATATTTTTTTAAGTTTTTTTTATTTAAATTATATTTATTCCTCGAATGAAGGGTAGTTGTAATCTAGAATATACATCAAAACTTAGGAATGCAACAAATTGGGTTTGGCCAAACCTGAACCGGTTGGCTTCTAACCTACTGGGCATTGTCAAAACAATACAATGATTTAACAATTTTACGTACCTTGGCATTCTCTGGACGAGACCTTCACCAAAATGGTTGTAGGCAATGGTCACTTGCATTGCCTTGTCCCTTGTGTAGGAGTCACTATGTCCCAACAGTATCACCTGTGTTCACATAAAAATACTTAGACATGTGAAGCGCTCCAGTTAGAATTATATTAGGCGTGAGAACTAGAGCGGAGATGCTACGTTGCAACACGCCCGCGTGCCTCACACGTATTTCCATTATTATGTCATGTGTTTCCATAATGCAGTCAGTCGGTGTTTATAATTATTATGACATGTATTTTCATAACATGGAATTCTGGGTTAATGCTCAATCTTATTGGGTGAAATAGGTAACAAGGTCCCCGAATGTAACGAGGGTTTTGACTGTAAAGAGGGTCGGGTTTCAAACTATACCATATAAGTGAACTTTGTTGGAAAAGGTATAACAAGAGAGGCCCAATTAACCTGAGGGCTCGACATGTAATGACTAGAATTACATATCATAATAATAAAAACATGGCTGACGACGTTATGGAAATACATGACATAATAATGTAAACGCGTGCCTCGGTTGTCACGTGGTGTCTCCATATTAGTTCTCACAAGGACTGGTGTTCACATAATTTATCTTATACGTGTGTGTGAGAGAGAAATACCTCGTTGTGGTGAGTGAAGAAGTTGTTGGAGACGGTGATCGCAGTGGACCCCATAATCGCATCCACGAGCCCATCAGCACAATTCGACATCGAGTTGTGATCTATCCACACATGGCTCGACCCGAATATAGACACCGCGTCCCCATCGGCCATCGTCCTCCACCCGTAGTGCTTCGGCGAGCTCCGCACCATGGCGTTCCCGGTGGGCCTACAATTATGTATGTGAAGCCCATGAATAATGACGTTCGTCACGTACTGGATCGTGATGCACGCCCCGAACGCCACGTGGACGTTGGCCCCGCGGGCGTCAATGGTCTTGAAGCTGTTCATGAGGAGCTCCTGCTTGAGCCTGATCACCATGTCGCGCTTGAACACGATCCATAGGGGCTCCTCCTGGATCACGGCGTGCCGGAGGGTCCCCGGGCGGGGGTTGACTGGGTCGTCGTGGCCTGGGTCGCTGACGACGTAGTACCTGTTACATGCGGGGTTAGTTCATTCTTAAGCGTAAATCGTGATTCATACGAACAATCATACATTATAATAGAAACAAACAATTTGTCCAACAGTACCTGCCGTCGCGACCGCCAATGGCGTTGCGGCCGAAGCCAATGCCGCAATCGGCGAGGCGCTTGCGGCGGCGGTGCCAGCGCAGGTCGCAGCGCCAACAGTCGTCGATGGGGTTGCCAGTGCCGCATGACAGGTACCCTAGTCTTCTTCTCTCCGTGCTGTTGCGTATAGTCCTGATAATGTTATTTTGGAGAAAAAAAAGGGGTTAAATTATTATTTTTTTCTTATCAGGAGTGATAATGTAATATGCAAGTGTGACGTACAGTGGAGTGTAATAGAGCCAAATTGATTATATACATAGAGAGAGAACAGCTCGGGTTTGAATGAGTTTTCGTGGTTAAGATCGAGTTGACTTGAAAAGAAACAGTGAAATTAAATTCGGCTTGAAAAAGAAATAGTGTGGCGTGAATTCGGATCAAGTTGGCTCAATTTGGTTGGGCTAAGTATGTTTTCAATGTAAATATTTATTAATTTTTTAAGAGTATTATATTATATTTATTAAATATCGCGAGCGTAACGAACTGCGTTAAATAGTTGGACTCGAGCTTGACGTGTTTCCTAAACGAACTCAACTTTGAGTTTGAATTCAGTTCTAACCACCGTCATGATCAGGCATTTGAACTCACTAAAATGACTGGATTGTTTTCACATCCGAGTAAGAGCTGCTGGAATCAAGATGCAAGCATAACCGACACTGTGAACTTGAGTTGAAGAGATAAAAAACATGGAGGACCCACAAAGGACAAACGAGGACATGTGATCAGTTAGTGAGGGAAAATATGTAATAGGGTTCATATGGAAAATAAACCAGGTGCAGAGAGGTGGGGGAGAGTTAATTCTTGTCTAGTACCTTGAATGTGTCGGTGGATGTTACTATAGATCACCACTATGATCTTTGCTAGGGTGATTAAAATGGGTCTCGATTAATGAGAGGTCATACTAGCAGAGCACTGACGAGGCAATTTCTTGTCAGGATCTGGTATTTATTTGTGGTTTCATATGGATTGTGCACAGGCTGTGTAGATAAGGAGCAAAATTTAAGGACACTACCCTACCAGACCAGGTCGGGTTGAAGTAAAATTTTGCTGGATCTGACACATTATTATGGACAACTGATGTGAAGGGAATGGATTTGATACGAGTTTGGTGACTCTTATCCTCTACTCTATCAAATCGGAGACACTGAGTCTCGATAATGATCCGGTCCCTCAATCCTCGGATTAGGAATACCCTTTTCTCGTTAAGTCTTAGGTATTTCGTCTCTCTATAGGATAACACTGAATTCCCGTTGAATTTTAGGTATTTGCCTCTCTAACAAGGTGAGTATGGAATGAGATTAATGATATTGTCGCTTGTCCCGTCAGATTGAGATCAACAAATTCTGTCGGATTCACAAGTTTTTGTCATCCCTAAATGACGGATTTTAGTGTTTTGGGCAATGTTCTAAAAATGTTATGTGCTAATCAGACGGAAAAGGTATTTTGTGAACTATTAATAGATTAATCAGAAATTATAAAAAAATTAGTTAGAGACTAATTAGATATTAATCAGACAAGTAGTAAATTCTTAGAACACCAATTTTGGGACAAATGAGGCAAAAGGGGAAATCAAGCAGGGTTGATGCTAAGGTTTAGAGCGTGGTTATTAGAGTGATATAAATAGCATGGTTCCTGACATTTTCATGTGAGTTATGAGGATGAAACAAACAGTACTGTACTGTACAGACAAGTTCTTGTATTTTTCCTTCCTAACAAGTAATCACATAGTTGGGAGTAACTCTTCTCATGAACTAATTAACAAGGAAATAGTTAAGAAATCCTAGTGTTCTTTTTATAAGCAATAATTATATGTGCATATATTAGTCCTATACAAACTATTGAAGTATCCTTTGATTTACATATTTTCAACTAGAGAGTTGGACCAAAAACTAACAGTGAATTAAGAGTATCACCCACCTAAAGACTCAAGACGACAAGAATGTGACGGATGTCCACAATTAATATTTAACCTGTTATTTTGATTTATATATCGTCAATACGTGACTTTAATAATTTGAAACAAAGTATTAAATTGTTGTATGAAATTTATGTTACTTTACCAACCTTTAATTCCTAAAACACATACCTTGACATACTCTTGAGTTGTGTCTTAAGTTTAAGACTCTACAACATAGTAACCATTCTAGGAACTCATGTAATTGATTGATTAAAAAAATAGACACAATTTATGTAAAAATAAATTAAATTATATTTATTTATCATTAATAATATATTTTAATCTCATTCATGTGTTTTATCAATCAAATGACTTAAAATAATTTTTAACTTGCACTATTATTTTTAGTTGAAAAACCACCCTCAACTAAAGTTACACAAAACATTGTTGTGTGCATGAAAAGAGAAATGTACTTGGCATCAACACAAGTCTCTCAACAGTCAACACAGACATGGGCATGTGGGCAAGCTGGCAATAGGAGATTAAAAGGATCAAAGAAATTTCAAGCATCAAAGACGGGTAGAGAATAAATGATTGATTCTTTCCTAATAATACTTAAATCCAAGTACTAATCTATTAACATGTTTGAACTATTCAGAGAATCGATCACCAAAAAAATCATATGTAGAGTGCTAATGTCAAGCCTATATGTGAATTTTTTTAATTATATAAATTAATTACCAGTTTGAGCGTGGTATAGTGGTTGGTACTACTCGCTCCTTGGCTTCAGACCAAGGTTCGAGGCTCAGTACGGTATAAGCGATGTAATATTCAAAAAATTAATTAACCAAAATGAGATTAGAGAAAGAGACTCACATGTCAACCATGGAAGCTACTTCCTCTGGATCTTCCACTGCGTGTTCGTTCCATTCACCATCGTCAGCACTGAACAAAAATAACCAATTTCGGTCAATTATTGGTGAATCGAGTGCAGATTTAACAATGTCGGTGAATCAAAACGGAACCGTTTTGAATACACATTAGAGTCAAAACTGAAATTCGTACTGAAACATGTGGATAAAGACTGGAATGAAATTACAGAACGATCTTCAACGAACTTTTTTCTTCGGAATCGAAAAGGCGAAAACAGATCAATGGATTAACGGTCCAGATTTCTGGATCTCAGATCTCAATTCTTCACCCCTAAGCTAATGTACGGTCGCGATTCAGTTGAAGCTAGAGTGTTCTGGAGCTTACCGATCCGCCATTGATGAGTTCTTCAAGCTCTGCAACTGCTCCTCGACCTTCTCTTCGATCCTGACCGTGGAAAACACATTTACAACGCTTAGATTAGAAATTGAATTCTGAATTCGCTCTTGTTTTCAGAATTTCACATGACCGATGCACCAAACACGCAGAAACCGAATCGCCGAGAAAGTTTTGGTCAGATTCGTACACAATCCGAGAAAAATCAGAAGCTAGAAGCCTCTTAAATCTCTAAATTACCGATTCAATCAACAAATCGCAGAGAGAAACAAAATCTGAATCGGAAATGTACCTCGTCGACCGTACGATCTGCTCCTCCTCCGTCGCCGCAACGGAGGATACGCTTGCTCCGATCGCAAGAACCAGAAACAGTAGCGACCACACGCAGCGCCGTCTCAGAGAGACCTCCATTGTTTCGTAAGACTGAAATCGGAAACGAAAATTCCGGAAAATTCCCTCCAACTTTCTGTTTGGAAGCCGAGAAAAGAAAAGAAAAGGCAGAGAGGAGTTAGAGAGAGAGACTGTTAAAGCGGACTTTATATAGCGCGCGAGTCTGAAAATTTTGGCTCTCACTCTGTTAAATCTAAGAGTTAACTCTTAACTATCGCCGTTAAGTTAATTAACGGCGAGTTTTAACCATTTAACGACTCTGTCTCTCTCCATTCTCCAATGTGTTGGATTTTCATATAGAAAATTTTCTATTTAGTATGGCTGTTAAAAAAACGAATCGATACGAGCCGATCTGAAAAATAATTGAATTTAGAAAATATTGAATTGAACTGAATTAAAAATAATCAAATTTAGAAACAATTGAATTGCTTCGGTCTAAAATAATCGAATTTAGAAAAAAACTGAATTGGTTCAATTTAATTAGAAGTAAAAAAATTGAACCAAATTAAAAAACCGATCAATTTAAACACGTGACTCATTTAATGTCATTGATCTTTACCGATTGGACTTAAAATTATTGGGTCATCCAAAAATAATAAGTAAGATAATAAGTCAATGCCGGTCCAAAATGTGATAATTTCATAAATATATGGTTTACAAAAAAATCGTAAGTCAAATAATAAGTCAAAACGGTCTCAAATGTGATAATTTCATAAATTCGGTTCACAAAAATTGACATATTCAAAATTAATCAAGCTGAATTCCATCATTTCGATTTCAATTTTTATTTTTTAAAAATTAAATTAATTGTCAAAACCGAACCATGAACAATTCTATCACCTGACATTCCTAAACCTACATATTTTGACACGTCAGAGGGCAGACCAATATGCCATGTCAGCGAAATTGAATTGAATTTAGTGAAAATGTGATGTTTTGTGTTCATTAATTTGGTGGCGGTTGAGTTAAATACTTGAAGATTCTGTTCACCACGTGGACGTACGTAACACAGCTCACACTAAATTCGCGGCAACGTACCAATGAGAGGAGGTCAACTGACAGGTGTCCTTTGCCATGACATGAGTACGGTATTTAAGTATTCTAAGCTACCGGCTCTTCCGGTATATGTCCGTAACCATTATGGAATGCTGTCGAGAATAGAGTGCCTCCATGAGAGTCTCCATGTCAGCTTTTGAGCTGTCACATCAGCACACATACTCTATGTATGCACTCACTTTTTGGAGGCCACAACATAATGTCTCATATTTATATTATTTAATTC